>JBBPJL010000199.1:0-24230 GCA_038088675.1 Xanthoconium separans | reverse complement strand
CAGTAAGAGGCGGGTGATGGGGACGAGGCAGGCGTCGTGATCGTCAAGGATCCGGCGGCGGCGATTACCAAGGACTGGGCGCTGGCGATCAAGTTCTGAGTCGGTGTTAGGAATATCACTGGACAAAATCGCTCTTGTGTTGAGATAGATTTAATTATACGCTCTCGCAAGCAAAGTCCTGGTGACTGCATCCCACACCATTCGTTATTCTGCCAGTGAAAGGATCTTGGGTCTGACCTCCCTTTTCCGCACTTGCACATGGACACCGAGCTCACGAAACGTAATGAACACTGTTCTAGTTGACTTGATACCCGCAGCGTACATTCCTCACTCCCGGCTAATCTTTCCTAATACATTTGGGTCGTAGTAGAAGGTATTCCTGTACGCTTGAAGCAATCGCCTAGGTTTAGGTTACCAGTATGCTGGATGAGGGGGTCATAGCGTTCACAATACCCTCCAACAACCCGACGACTTCTAAGGAATCTTTTTTCCTCGAGAGGGACGCGCCCCACAAGTCTTTCGAGTCATGTCTACAATATCGTCGCTGACAACAGTCTGAGCGTAAGAAAAACAGACAAATGTCTGACGCGACGCACCACAAAAATCTACGCGTCACTTGTTCTTCTGTCCCGATTTACCCATCTTTTGCATCTTTCCTCCCTTGCCGACGACCGTGACGCCTCTGCCAGATTTGACGAGGCTCTTAAGCGCAGCCTCCTTTTCCTCCTTGACGTTGCCCCTGTGCTTCGCTTTGTACTTGTCCATAGTCTTATTCAGCGCGTCACGCATTTTTTTTCTTGCTTTGCGCTCTTTGGTGCGTCGCGCGCGTTTTTCTGCAGGAGTGAACTCGCTACGGGCACGGACGTCAGCAGAGGATGTAGGGGCGTGGACTTCTTCCGGAGCGAGCATGCTCGCGAACGATCGGCTGGAGGGGAGTGCTGACTCGAGCGACGCAGCTGGAATATCCGACACTGTCGTGATGCTCGCTTTCGGCTGTCCCACCATGAGTGCCATTACCAATGCAAAGATGAGGAGAGGGAGACCCTCAAAGGGAAACATACCGGCTTAGGCACATAATGTGCATTACACAGCGCATCCAGCTTGGCACAAATCCCCTCCCAAACGCGCGTAATCTCGTCGTGTTCCCGCTGTAACCGCCCATCCCGATCATCGACCGAGGTTCCTGTCTGCGCCGCGACGTAGGCCCCCTCGTATATCTGCGCCAACGACTGCGCCGACTTGGTGTCCCGCAGTTCCACCACGCGCGACGGTAAAAACGGCATCGCATCTACGGGCCGGCGCCGCTCCACGTCGTCGAACCGGCCCTCTTTGATGCGCGCCTTGATGCGTTCTTCGAGGGCGGCGACGACGGCTTCGGTGACGATGGGAACGGCGCGGGCGGTGCGGTCGAATTCGAGGTCGTGGTTGAGGAGAGAGTCGCGTGGGCGGGTGCGTGCGGAGGCTTCACCGAGAAGGGTCCATGCTTTGGGAGCGACATTTTCGGCTTCGAGGGTTTGGATTTCGGTTTGGAGTGCGGCGAGGTGTTGATCGTGCGTCGACATGTTTTCGAGGACGCGTTCGCTTCAAGCGGTGGTTAGAGATCAAACTCTAATAAGTTGTCCAGCCTGAGTATCTGGTTGTGAAATACGCCAGTCATCACAAAATCCAACCTATAGGCTAACGGCAATGATGCGACCACTTCAGACCACAACCTGGGTTACACACTATGGATAAGCATGGGCAAAGGTGACCAGCTTCCCATTCGTCATTTTCCGAGTCTGATCCATTATCACTAGTTCCCGGCTACTCCGAAAACATTGTTGCTACTGCTATGACAACGTCAGGGACCAGCACGGGTGCAGGTATGGGTTGGACTTTGCCAACCCGCGTCCAACCCGCAGCCCGTGACCACGACCTGTCTTGACTCTGCTCCATCCCATTCTCGTCGTCGTCCAGCTCACCCGCAAGATGCTCTTTGACCTCTCGCTCCTCCCATCCCTGCTTCCCTCTTCCAGGTCTCCCTCTTCGACGGTTCCGTCATCTCCTATGAGCTTGCATGCAGCTTCATGAACTACTGGCGTCGTCTCTACGACTTCTCCTAACCGGAAGTTGACTATCAGCAGCTTACTTTCGACCGCGTGTTGCCACCACCACCACCCCCAGTCAACGACGGCGATGACCCAGCCACCGCGGTGTCACCTCCACGACGACGACGACGTAGTCGCAGTAGCACCACTATTACCACCACGCCCGGTCACGTCGTTGATGATGACGCATTACCACCACCAGATCGTCACGCGACGGCGGCAGTGACGGCGGTGACGCATCCACCGCGGCCCGGGCGTCCCCAACATCATGGCCACGTCGTCATTGCCACCACATGACGACACGACGTAGCCGCAAGATGTGTTCGCGTCGCTCCCCTCCGACTGTCGCAGCGTGGCCACGGCCGTTGTGCCTTTCATATGAGACGATCAAGAAAGTCGTCTTATGTGGGCTCACACGACAGATCTGCTTCGAGACAACCCCGCTCGCATACCTCTCGGTCGACCGTCCTCGCTGACCGAGGCGTGGCCCACACGCAACGGGCCCACCACGTCCGACAAGGCGGCTCGCAGCTGCACGAAACGGTCCAAGTCTAGCTCCCGGCGTGGCTCGCGATGGGACGAGGCACCCAGACAGCGACAAGCGACCGTCTCTGAGCCCACCATGGTCGAAGGTGTTGACTACTTTTGGTGGACGACACTGGCACGTTCCTTTTTTTATTACATCTTGATCTTTGCTCATTATTGTCACATTTGTTGATGCTCTGCCTTCCCGTCTTACATTGTACCAGCCCACCAAGGTCGCAACAATGTGCGACCACTTTCAACAGGACCACAACCTTGTTCACAACGACGACAGCGGACGTGGGGACTATGTCAATGGCGCGGCCGTGCTCGTCCAACCGCCACCACCCTACTACATCGAGTTGGACCATCGTGTACGTTACTATATCAGACATCTAGTGATTATGTAGATTGTTGGTCATCAGTCTTCCAGCAGTTCGAGTTGGGGCTGCATTGTTAGTTGTGTAGAAATAGGAAATATTGAGCTGTGAAACCACAAAGATCATGCTATTCAACTATACACTGTGTTCTATCCTAAAGGATGGGAGAAAAAATGAATGGTATTTAAACAGAATCAAAGATCAGTTCCAACAAGAGGCCCAAGACTCCCCAAACAAGGAACTGTCAATGTCAATGTTGCAGATCCCATGGGTGGATATTACAAGAGAATGGACAGGAAGGTAAAATGCACTTCTATTCCAAGGAGCAATCCAGCCAAAGTAAGCACCATTAGAAGACTGAATCCAGTTATCTTTTGGATGTAAATCACCAAAAGAAACAAGATCCTGTACCTTCCATACTTTGATGAGACCATCTTGGGACCCAGAAACAATAAACTTTCCACCAAATGAATAGGCAACACAGTTGATACCATTTGTGTGGCCTTGGAATGGACCTGCCACACACTGACCAGTGGTTGCATTCCAAATTCTAATGGTGTTGTCCAAAGAGCCAGAAACAACATGGGTACCATCAGGGGAATAAGCAACAGAGGTGACCCAACCTGTGTGCAGCTTGCAAGGACCTGCCACACACTGGCCAGTAGTTGCACTCCAGACTCTGATGGTTTTGTCCCTTGAACCAGAGACAATATGAATCCCACTGGGTGAGTAGGCAACAGAGGTGACACTATCTGTGTGCCCTTCAAAAGGTTTCATCAAACACTGGCCAGTGGTTGTATCCCAAAGTCTAACAGTGTTGTCCCAAGAACCAGAGACAATATGAATGCCATCTGGTGAACAGGCAACAGAAACAACAACCCTTGTATGCCCCTGAAATGGACCTGCTATGCACTGACCAGTGGCTGCATTCCAGATCCTGATGGTTTTGTCCCAAGAACCAGAGACAATATGGTTGCCATCAGCTGAATATGCCACAGTGGTAACAGATCTTGTATGGCCTTGAAATGGACCTGCTACACACTGGCCAGTGGTTGCATCCCAAACCCTAACACTCTTGTCATCAGAGCCAGAGACAATATGGCTGCCATTGGGTGAGTAGGCAACTGAGTTGGTATCCTCTGGATGCCCCTCCAAGGACCCCACCACACATCTGCCAGTGACTGTATTCCAGATCCTAATGGCTGGGTTCCTAGAACCAGAGACAATATGGACACCATCAGGTGAATAAGCAGCAGATGCAACAGCATTCTTGTTTCCTCCAAATGGCTCATCCACAGACTGATCACAGCTTGTATTCCAAACTCTGATGGTCTCATCCCAAGATGCAGAGACAATGTGTGTACCATCAGGTGAATAGGCAACAGAGGTGACAGAATCTGTGTGCCCTTCAAGTGGACCTGCAACAAGTTGACCAGTACTTGAATCCCAAATCCTAATGGCATTATCCCAGGAACCAGAGACAATTTGAGTACCATCAGGTGAATAGGAAACAGAGGTGACATATCTGTTGTGCCCTCTCAATGGGCCAACAACAGACTGACCAGTGGTAGCATTCCAAACACAAAGGGTACCATCTTCTGAGCCAGAGACAATGTAATTGCCATCAGGTGAGTAGGCAACAGAGGTGATAGACCCTGTATGTTTCTGAAATGGATCTACAACAGACTGACCAGTGGTTGCATTCCAAACTCTGATGGTCTTGTCATCTGAGCCAGAGACAATATGGATACCATCAGGTGAATATGCAATAGCTGTGACAGAATGTGTGTGCCCTTGAAGGGGATCTGTGGCAGGCTGACCAGTAGCTGCATTCCAAACCCTAATGGTCTTGTCCCTTGAGCCAGATACAATAAGGGTACCATCAGGTGAATAGGCAACAGATTTAACACCATCTGTGTGCCCCAGGAATGGATCTGCTATGCACTGGCCAGTGGTTGCATTCCAAAGCCTTATGGTTTTGTCCTCAGAGCCAGAAACAATGTAAGCACCATCTGGTGAACAGGCAACAGAGGTAACAGATCTTGTGTGTCCTAGCAATGGACCTGCCACACATTGTCCAGTGGTTGCATTCCAAACCCTGATAGTCCTATCCCAAGAGCCAGAAACAATGTGGGTGCCTTTGGATAAGTAGGCAACAGATGTAACCCAGTGCACATGCCCATGCAAGGTATGAACCTCTGCCATCCAACTAGTTGGATGTTCTGAGTGGAAAGAGACAAATTTGTGGAGGTGGTCAACCCAAATTTGCAAAAGTGGAGAGTTGGATGGAGTCTGGGGGATGGCTGATAGATAGAGGTGGGGAGTAGATTCTCTGAGGACAGGAGCAAACACTTGGATGAAGTGGAATGCCTCTGATGCCAGTGTGGCAATCTCATGGTCCTAGTAGCATCTTCAACATCTACCACCAGCAATTACTATTGATCATACCTTGGCCCATTTCTTGAGGGTGGTGCAGGTCTCTAGGGCAGACAAGATGGTTGGGAGTGGTGAAGAAAGGGAGAGAAGGCTTATGGCTTCAAGCCAGTAGGGAAAGAAGCTTTTGAAAAAGACAGTGACCTCATTCAAAAGGCCCAGAGTGCAGTCAGCATGTTGCAAGTGGTGCATCCAGTATTGACATGAGTATGCCAGGTGGGGAGGAATTGCCTTGTTCACCCGGCTTGGTAGACCAGGAACAGCAGCATTCAAGATTCGAGAGTCCTCGAGGTTACAGATGTTGAACCTAAGCATATTCTGCATGCATGCAAGCAATGCTTGTCCAACATGAAGAGAATGTTGGGGATGGATGGGGACATGAAAGACAGAGCTGCGAGCTTTATCCAACAGAAAGTCACGGAAAGAGGTGTGGAGGGGACGGATAGGCTTCTCTTCATCAAGCACTCCATCCAGCAGGGATCCCATGGGTTTTATGATAGCGCGAACGTTCAGATCTCTGCCAAGAAGAGCTGAAAGGGAGGAGAGAGGTAATGGCTCGTCGAGTGAGAGTACCATGGCCATCACCGTTCGGAAACGCTCTCGAGCATCGTCCAAGGTGAACAGCTGACTTAACACGGTCTGGTACAAGTTATCCAACGAGTGACCACCATCAGCGTTAGCGCTCCGCAGGAGTCTGTCAAACCGCTCGCTTGGGTCGAAGCCAGTAGTACCGTCCCCTTCGATGAAGTTACACGCAGTGGATGCCCACTGGAAGAGTTGTTGGGAATGATATACGAGTAGTCGACACCACTCCCGGTCTGGCCAAGAAGACTCGAGTTCGGTATATTGATGAAGCGAATGATGGATGAATTTCTCGATATCTTCGTCAACTACATGCCGGGGGACATCACCAATTTGTTTATGGAACATGTGAGGGCCAGATGGAAGGGCAGTAAGGATGTCGCTTTCGGGGCGAGCAGTGATGAGGAAACGAAGATTGGAAGGAAATGAATTGTCGGCTATATGGTTGGAGATGACACGTAGAAGTTGTCGACGACTGGCTCGATCGCCACTTTCATCAAGGGCGTCGATAACGATGACCAAAGGCCCGATAACGTCAAGGTTCTTGCTAGGTTCAATGATAAGCTTTTCGACTTGCTCAAACGGTGACTGCGACATGCGAAGCGCTCGATCATCCTTCACGACCCCCCAAAGGGAGGTCTTGAATTGGGGATTGTGGTCCGCAAGGTCGCGCGCGATAGTGCTGAAGAGGTTCTGCGGACTCCGTCTGGCAAGGTTGGTACTGGAAAAGCAGTAAGATGACCCCAGCCTTTTTTGGCCATCGTACAGTCGAGCAATCGAGTGAGCAACCGCAGATTTCCCCGACCCAGCAACGCCGGTGAGAAGGCAAACCCGTGGAGCGTCTACCTCGGAATTATTGAGAACGCCACAGATCTCGCGCAGCAAGGACTCGCGGGTTCCTGGTAGGCATCCCTTCTCCTGTGCATACCTAGTACCAGGCGCGTACGGCATATCGTTCAGGTCGATGGATTCCGCTGTACTCCGTCTCCGTGAGCGACTGACCAGATCATGAAGACTTCGGACATACCGATGGGCTGCAAGAGATTCATCATACGAACGACGATTATCCCCGTCTGCACGGTAATGCCATCCAAAAATGCGCCTTTGAGTTCTCGGAGCTTGTTCTCATAGTCGGCGACCCTGGTATCGATGTCAGATATCGTGTATTTTGCTGTCCGGAGCCCTAGAAAAAAAGTCAGAGGCAGTCATCATAAAGTTGGTAGTGACTGACAGAAGCTCTTTTGTTTGGCGTATTCAGTGATAAAGTACCCGCATTCTGTCACCTGCTGGATCAGAAGCGTGATGGTCTTCATATGTGCCTTGATTGCCTTCAAAGGCTCGGCATCGTCAACGAACGCAAAGACGTCGCTCATTGCGCCTGCTAAGCGGACGATCTTTTCGTCGCGATTTTTCTGATTTACGAGCACCTGGGTGAAACATTGGACGATCAGTGATGACACAGGCATCGGGACTCCGACAGACCTGATTCGCAGCTGATATGACAGACCAAGCCAGTGAAGTATATGGGTGGATCTTTATGACCTTCAGACCAAGAAAGTGTCGAGACTCTGCAAACCATACCTGCGCGATATCGGCTACAATCTTGTTAAAGAGTTCCACCCTCTGCAACAGAACGCTCCATGTAGTCTCGAAAGTCTGTACCTCGGTCGCGATGTTTGAACTTGCGTCGACCGCTGAGCTCAAGAGGCTGGCAACTGCGGGGTTGGTGCTGAGTGGGTTGATCGCTTCGGTCGCCAGATTGACGGACTCTTTAGCTTGAAGCTGTTCTGCATTAGACTTTCCCCGCGGCTCGGCAGTCAGCGCAAACTTGAGAGTGATCTCCGGAAGACCGGACCCGTCGGAGGTGACCTTGCTGAGAGTCTCTTCAAGTACTTTGATGGCAGAACTTGCGTCAGTATAAAATGGTATATAGAATGTTATCCTACCCCCATCCTTCAATTTTCCCAACGCCCCGTAAATCGTGTCGGTGAGACTCCCAACCAATTCATCCTTGCCGATACGGTGTTTCTGATGAACGTTTATGAGGAGGACGGAATGATCATCCCCGTCACTAGCAAGGTTCAATAATCTTGGTATACAGCAAAGGACAGATACGTACAAGTAAAACTTTTTGTCCCAATAGGTGCGATTCTGTGACTCCTTTGCGCCGTCCGTGGATTGCATGATGTCGCCTATAGAAACCTCGACATAGAATTGCCTAGCAGCCGGGAGCTTGCGTCGTGCCTGAGTGCGAAGTTCGATGTCTGAAGGGAAGCTATCTTAGTCCGATAGACAATTGACGCTGAATCCCCCACCTTTGACAATGATGATTTTTGCCCTAAGAAGCACGTTCAGCACATTCCCAGCATGATCGTGATGGCCGATATACAATACCTAATGCTTTGAGCCGGGTCGACCGTATTCATGTCGTTATGGTGAAGGTAGAAGAGTGTACGAATGGTGAAACAAACGATGCGGTACATGCTCCTTGACATGTGCTTCAAGTTCAACCTTCCACGTGGTCAGACATATTTTCCCTTCAAGTTTGACACTAGACTTCAACTTTTTGCGCGTCCGAATTTGCATCCCATGATGAGTGGACTACTGTGACGCCTGCATCCTAAACGGCGCAGTGCCCCCAAACACAGGCTGTAGCGACCACGCGTTTGATCGAACCGACCATTCGTTGCCGCGTTCCCCGAGGGTCACGACAACAGCTCGAGGGAACCCGGGCTTGGCAGAGTCGCATAACCGCGGCGCTTGCATTGGAAGGTTGAGTAGATCCAGATTCCACACAACCTGACGAATTAACGTTTCGGATCTCCACAACAGGTATTTTCTGACCTACCCAGGCTTTCGAAATCGGCGAAGTCATCATGGCGTCCAAGATTCTCAGAAATGACAACCAGAGAGGTAATACGATCTAATTGAGCCGCAACCATCACTGGAGCCCTCTTAGCAAGTCTGTGAACTCGGCGTACAACTTCCCGGATGATTTTTGAGGGATTCACTGCCATTCCATGTCTTCGCATTCTGGGGCCCGTTCGGCGCTTCTACATCCCATCTAAACACATCTGACCATCTATCATCCATCTCGTCAAAATTTAGGACCAAGTGGCACCCCCGTACAAGAAGAGGAGATGATCGACGCCGGTGTCATGTCCGTGTTCAGCGTGGATTCGTGGTGGTTGGCCCGACTTGGCACCGTACCGAACGTTTGAATAAGTATTAATGGGGCGTAATAATGCACAATCCGTGACAGTTAATCAATTTCCTCCTCAGCCAGACTGCTAGCATTGGTAATCTGCCGTGCTTCCTGGTCGACGGAGAACGTGGTAGTGGATTCACAAGCCGCAATTACCCTGCCATAACTGGCGGTGGCGAACAACACGGGGGCGGTGATGTTGTATCATTCGGCAAATTCGACTCATGCCTTCAAAGTTTCAGTTGTGCCTCGCGGCTGACATCTTCGAACTTGGTCACGCCGTTGTCCTACTTGCACGAGTTCCCCGCCTTTATCAGAACCGCCCGTCGGGGTACTCTAGTATGATTCCTCCCCCATCCCTACTGCAGAATGACGTTCCTCGCTCCCATCACCAATGCGCTCTACGATGCAAGCGTCTTGACTTGCGATGTCTTTTTGACATTAGCCAACCTTGTTAGCTTTAGCCGTCCTGTCGGAAAGGTCATCCCTCACGGTCACCCTGGCTACGGAGGATATTGGCCCGAATACAAGCCGCCGCAGGAACGTGACAGTCGATGCAGCTGCCCTGCCTTGAACGCATTGGCTAACCACGGTATGTCTACACTTTGAGACGATCGACGCGATATTCAGCGCGTCTCTCTTTTGACATAGGAATCTTTCCACGCAACGGAAGAGCCATCAAGTTCACCGACGCCCCAAAGCATCTTCGTTCGACGTACAACTTTAGCCCTTCGTTTTGCTACTTTGCGTGCCACTACATTGCTCGCATGCTCAACAGAAACTACAATAGAGATACGTTTGATTTGGAAGAGCTTGATTTGCACAACGGAATAGAACATGACGCGTCGATCACCCGTACGTACCACTCCACTACTCAGCTAATGTGATCGTTTACCTCCCTCTATTAGGACTTGACGCGGCGTTGCAGCCGGATCAGTCTGCGCCACATGTACCCTTCGTTGAAGAACTCTTGTTGTTTGCTACAGGAAAAGACGCCTCCGGAAACTCGCTTCTTACAAACAAAGATCTGTCCCGCATCCTGGGCAAGCGCCGGGGAGAATCCAGGGCAGCGAACAAGGAGTACAAGCTCCAGTTTACACATAGAGTCTTTGGCTGCATTAAGTACGTCGTATGGCATCTATTTCTTCTTTTATGACACATGACGTTCATATACTTTGACATGCGCAGTGCGTCGACAATGTTGACTATTTTTGGTGGTCGGGTCGACGACCTTCGGGTGGTTTTGTTGGAGGAACGGCTTCCTGAAGGATGGGAATCGCGGATTCGTAAGCCCTATGGACTTACAATGGTCACCCTCAACTCTGTTATCTTCCCGATGGAGTTTGGCGTTAGAGAGACTGATTGGGTCAAGCAGGCTGATCATGACGCTGTGAACCAGGCTATCGAGGAAGAAGCAGAGTAATATATAGTAGAGTGATTTGATTTATCTCTTTCTGGTCTGTATCAGCGCCACCATGGAGCCTTGCACGATAATCGATCTCTCTCATCCGCTAGTCGAGCCAGTACCATGCTACCCAGGAGATCCTGGATTTAAAATGAGTTCCGTATGCTCCTTTCCTCTCATCGCTGCAGGCTCTGCCCGGGTTGGAGGGACCAGCAACGAGACCGACTCTCAAATGGTTGTCCGTGTCCATTCACTCTCCCTTGGTACACACACGGGTACACACATCGATGCACCCTTCCACTTCTTCCCGTCCGGTTCGAAATTGCACGAGATCCCCCTGGAGCAGTTCGTTGGACGGGCTGCTATCCTGGACGTCCGTCACCTCGCACGGGATCGGCGCAAGATCAGTTGGGCAGACATGACAAGCGAGAATACTAAGGGCGCAAGCGCGCTGTCACGCATCGGATCACGCACAGACGGCAAGGCAGACATTGTCTTGCTCTGGACGGGCTGGGACGTCCACTGGAGTACGTCCACATACTTTTCACACCCCTACTTCGCACGGGACGTTGCGATGGCGCTGCACGGTCTTGGCGCCAAGATCGTCGGTGTGGACGTGCTCAACCCAGACGAAACGCCGGCGGACGCGAACGCGGAGACAAAGGACGGGTGGGGGATGCATGAGACGCTGCTTGGTCGTGGAGTGCTCATTTGCGAGAACCTGAGAGGACTTGGAGAGTTGGTCGGGAGTGGTGAGGAAGAGGAGACATGGGTTAGTCTGATGCCGCTGAGCGTGCACGACGCGGACGGTGCACCCGTACGAGCGTATGGTTGGAAACAACCCCTAAGTTAGCACAGCGTTGTTTGCTTCTGTTTGCTATTGTCCCCTAGAACTTCCGAGATGACCATACAAAAGCTACTGCGCTTTGCCCGCTCTGTTTAGACACCCTGAATGACTTGTTTAAGTGCAGTTGCTTTGACGAAGCTATCCGGATACTTGGCTAATCAATTGTTTCAGGTCTCAGATTATAACCTCATCGGCTTAGAACCGAACCCATTGAATGTCATGAATACGTTGACGGACCATGCCAAAATGGGGTGCTATTCATGCTTAGACAGGTCCTCATAAGCGGTGGTGGAGAGCAGTGGACCCGCACCGCAGTGTGGACAATGCCCATGTCCACAACAGCTCCACAGGTATAAAAACCTAGTGGGGCTGAATTAGCAGAATCACCTTCCCAACTCCATCATCGATCATGCCTACCCGATCAACATTAGCTCCCTCCATACGGGCAATCCCAGTGCGTATCGCAAGCCCCATTTTCTTCGCTGATCCTGACGAGTCAATAGGATACTTTAGCTCCGAAGAAAACGCGTCCAATGAACACATGCGCGCTAACCCAACAGCCTGAATACTTGTTTTCTGAATCACCATCAATGCCACATACTCCTCCCCCGACGATACACCTCCAATCAACCATCGACTATGACTACGATGCCATGCCACAAAGCAGAGTTGTCGAGGATGAATACACCCTCACCGCCTATGGCGACGTCTCGCTTGGCGAAGTCATAGTACCTCCCTTGCCTCCACCTACACATCGCAGTTTCAGTCCCTTACAGGCGAGACACCCCCCGCTTCGCCTCCGCCTGAAAGTGCGACGGCCACCCATACCCAGACGTCGACTGAGTTACACTTATATCCCAGACTCACTACCTCATACGGGAGGGTTGGACCCCGATGAGCGTTGGCCAGGAAGCCCCCGGCCCTTTGCAGACGTGAGTACCCCTAGGCCCGTTGTATAGCTATCATTGACGTGCACCTTAGAGCCCATCTTGGTTTCAACATCAACCACTTGTATCCCCTCTTTACACTACCGAAAACAACCAAACCAAGAAGAGTGGTTCGAGCATCGAGAAGCTCTTTGACGAGATTATCCCCCGCTCTCCCTCCATTCGACTGTCGCCACCAGCGTCGCCCGCCGCGCAGGCCCTCAGCCTGCCGCAAGAGACACACGAACAGAAGATTGGTGTTCAACCCGGGCGGAACGCGTCGAAAGCGACTGATGCAGCGAAGACCCCACAAGCCTTACCGCCCCCTGCACCTCGGCAAGATAAACCCAAGGAAGCACCTTGGCGTACCAGACTCCCTCCTCGACTCCCAATTCCAAAGTGGGATGTGTAAATGGGAAATCTCGTCCAGCAAACACATTGCCACCGGCAAGAAATACACGAAAGGATCTAACAAGCTATGTTAACTAGCGTCTCGATCTTCAAACACTCAGGATAGGTAGTCCAAAGATGTACATAAACTCCATGGCAGCTAAGCTGGATATCAAAACTTGAAAGTATACGGAACTCTAATCTGGATGTATGCAGTCCGATCGACTACTATTAGGACGGTCAAAGGCTAGACCGCACGTGCGTGTGAACTCTCGGGAAGTACATAGTGTCTGTTTTCGTTCGTCGCAGGTCCACATCAGGTTTGTGGCTCGGCGATATCACGCACGGGCGGCATAGTTGGAGTCCGAATCTGGAGCTCCAAATTGACTAAAGACTCAGAGATGCCTTCCGAGCCCAAGACACCATGGCCATTAGGCATTGCGAGTTGTCACGTACGCAGGTCTTGTAAGTTAGTATTCCGGAGCCAATTGTTTGGTGTATTGCTGTGGACTTATGTGGACTACAGTTACGTCCGTCATCGGTAGCTCAGACCGGAGCGCTAGGATTCAGTGCATAGAAAGGTGATGATGATGTTGAATCCGCTCTCAAATGTACCAAGTTTATGATTATCAGCCTCCTCCCAGCCTGATATGGAACACCGTTCAGTGGACAGTCTGATCAGATTTTACAAGAAAAACGACAACGACCGCTCTTCGCAAAGGAGCTGAATATGCAAAGATTTGATTGGCGAAATGGTGGACACGTCAGACCTGCATCAAGTCAGATCCCACACGCCTTCGTTCATTGTGACGCCGATGAGGCGGTGGAGTGGCGGAAACATCAGGTTTAGGTTGGACACGAGGTATGTCTGCCGTGATACACTGACGACATTATGATGATGGCCCAACCGACGATTCAACGGAACAATGGGTAGGGTTCGATCATTCAGAACCCTCAGGCTAGAATGAATTCATCTTGGGTGGTCTGATTGCATGTGGTCCCATGAAATATGAGTCATTTTGCCAGTGATGAGAAGTGGTGGGGAACAAGTCAGATTGCCGACATCAAATTGTCTTGGCCTTGTTGTTTTGATGGTACGCCTACATGACTCAATCATGATGCCATCGAGCAGGTACGTATCCGCTACGTCAGATGACACAACCACCAACCGAAACATTCGACCGACCGACAACACCTGTTTGAATCCCACAAAACACAACACTAGAGTAGGGCCATGTGGGTTTGTCATTGATCAGAAGATAGTATGTAGGCCACGAATATCGAAATCAACCTCCCCAGAGAACAAAAAGGACCAAAACGCGCCAAAGTCCGAAAAGATAGTCCGGGACATTATTCCAAATGATATGGTATGTAATGTTCCTTCGCAACTCCAACAAGTCATTGTGTGGTGTCGTTTGAAAGAGTCCATTGTCTCCGCGGTGAATGTAGCGTTCAGGGCATGTGTATCCACATCTCAAGAAGTTTAGCGAAGTTGGGTGTGCCAAGACCCGTCACGGGGTCCCAACCAGGGCTCGTGTTGAAGCCAGCAGTTCCACAGCCAGGGTTTGTACCATTGGTGATATCATTGAATTTCTCAGCGAATTTGTAGATCTGTCAAAGTATCAACAAAGCTGCTCGCATTTGAAGCTAAAACAAAAGAAAACACTCACAACAGGGTTAATGAAACCGATGGTTTTCTTTCCCATCGCGAGACGAGCATCGTTTATCATCGTGAGCATAGCTCCTACCACTGGCGCGGCAGCAGAAGTTCCGTACACAAGGGAAAATTTGTCATCAATCTGATAATGCACAGGTCACCATACATGACCACAATGTACAAAGCTATCTCGCTTACCGCAACCACGTAGTTGGCACCATTTGCGGAAAGATCAGGGTATGCACGAACCTAACCGATCGAATGGATCATGAGTGAGTCATATGGAAAAGAAAATATTCAACCTACCATTCCAGTAGAGTTCCAGATGGTGCCTGGGTATGTCGGACGGTAGTCTTTCAAGTACTTGCTCACCGCTTCCTTCTGGTAATCGGGAATCTTGAACTGGTTGCTGAATCCACCCCCAGATTGGATGACTTCTTCACATGCGCTCTCGGGGTCACGTACAGTTTTTCCGGAAACAACTTGTGTTGCGCCAACGGCAGTAACGTAGGGACACGTCGGAGGGAAACTGGGGTTGAAAATTTTTCCATCCGGAGTTTGACTGCCTACGCGGAATCCTTCAGTGAACACGTCAATCCATAGGGAAAGGACAATACCATCCGGGTTCAGACATTTCGCTTGGTTACCAGCGACACCATTATCACCAGAACTGAACAAAAAGGTAATACCCTTTAGACCGAGTTTGCCATATTCTGCACACTGGCGTGACGCATAGAAAGGCGTCAAGTCCGCCTCGTTATATCCGTAGGAGGTGGAGATCACATAGGCAGGCTGCCCGACGGTACCACAAGCATCAGGACCTGGTCAATGACTAGTCAATTCTGGGGTATCGCCACGAAGCAGGCGTTTCTCACCTTTGTATCCACCTGGTGCCTTATCGGGGTAAACACCATCCTGACTTGGGTCGTCGCCACCCTCGAAAGTACAATACTCGCCACCCAACGCATCAAGAAAGTTGTTAAATGATGCACCTGTAGCGGGTTCATTCTAGGTCAGAGGGTAATAGTATTTATGTAATCCAGGTCCAGACCTTCGACCAGGTCACCAACTTGGTACAAAGTGACACTTTGTTTCGAGGTTACGAGGTTCATGCCATATTCAAGGTCAAGATTGGATTCGCCGTTGATATCGAATGATTTCATTGGACTGAAGGTATCTAGGTGAAATATAGGCGCTCAGCAAGTACCACTAACTTGAGCCATTTTACATACCTCCGTCAATGAACACCGTCTTAGGACTGACACCGTTAAGAGTTGGGTCAAACTGTTTAGCAAACATATTGAGATCATCCTGACGGAACGACTGCGGGGTATACTCGACTAGAGCAACTTCAGATGGCGGATGTGCGACAACAAAAAAAATGCTCACCAATACCATAGCTATTCTTATATGCAGCGACCGGGGTATATTCGAAGTCATACAATGCACGCAAACACGCGGGAGTAGTTTTCTTATCACAGTTCGCGAGTGGCGAAGGTAAGAGCAAGTTCAACAGGTCTGACAGGTCTAACAGTGATCCAGTCGTCTTCGGACCATTCCCACTGCCAGGTTGGCCGACAGACTTGAGCGACATGCCGCTATCACCACCGGAACGCTTGGACAGTTTTGCATCAAAGTGAACCGTAGGCGTCACAAAGTCAATGTGCCGCGCCAAGTGCTCGGGCACATGGTAGCTCTCGCACGCTGTAGACCCAAGATCAGCTTAAGCTACACTCACAAAAGTATATCATCGCTTACCGACTTGCTTGGTACCGGTCTCGTGCTCGTACACATTGTAGCTTGTGTACAAGAGCTCCTCGGCTTCCTGGACGGTCGCCTTGAACTCAAGCCAACCCCTAGAAGGGGAGATCTTGATACGGTTCGACCCGATACCACTCTCGATGAGCCAGTTTCGAACGGCGTCAACCGTTTCGCGACTTGGGGCGAACGTCGAGGCAACTTGCTCATCCGTCCAGTGCTTTCCATAGTTGGGAGAGTCGGGATGAGATACGTCATAAAGGTATTCATCAAGGTTCTCGAGGTTGGACTGGGTGAGGGCGAAACGAAGGGGAACAATGGCAGATGCATCGTGTTTGCGAGCTAGCGTCCATCCCGAAGGGATGTGTGAGCGTCGCTCATGCACAGTCCAACTGGAGAGGCTTGGATCTGCGCAGGCAGAGAGACTGAGAGACAACAGAACGAATGGAAGGAGTAATGAACGCATTGCTGAGGGCAGGGGAACGAGGAGTTCACCTGGCAGGCGAAGTTTTATACGTTTGTTGGGGTTAAGCGCACCTAAAAGGTGTTAGATCCAACCTACGTTATGTGATCCGATGCGGCGCATGGGAAGCAATGAGACTCAATAATCACGGCACCACTGGGACAATCAATAAAAAATTTCTCGGTTCCTCGGTTTCCTTTCGCTTCGGTTGGCGTGATGGGCCTGTTGCCATTATGCTACTTACTAAGACTAGTTTCGGAGAGGCGCACGGGGAATCGGAACGCGTGCCATCAAGAAACTCGGTATTCGAATCGTGTCATCATGGCCTAGACACAGTCAGTGTGGATTTGAAAAGTTGTGCTGTCAAACCGAGATAGTGCCGTGAATACCGTAAACACTGTCCCGCCAAAACTTTGGTGCGTTATGCTTTGCTTCGATTCACAGGATGGCATCGCCGAGGGAGACGTGAAATCGAACAGACTATGACGATGGGCCTACGCTCTTAGACCCCAGATCGGATATATAGGTGGACAATTAAATTTGGATAGAAAAAAAGAGCATTCAGTGTCCATGAGACTAGTCGGGGCTCAGCGCTCAGTCCTTACCTTTGTGATTGGCGCATCCACTGATGCCTGGCCACCGCGACGCAACTATTGCCTACTAAAATCAGCGCCAAGCGATTGTGCTGAGTTCGTAACCACCCTTCGACCGCGCATGAAGCGGGAGCAATAGTGGAAACCGAAGATAGGTTTGGTGAAAATGGGGGCAAGGGGGAACGTGTGGTCGAGGTTTGACCTTGTGGCCGATCGCGAGGAGGGAATCCTCGATTGCACGTAGTTCATTTTTGGAAGCACTGACGTTTTTGACCAAGAAGCCTTGAAACGTTTGGGAGCTACTAGTACTGGCGGTTGTAGAGATCAGACTACAGAGTTGGGCAAAAGTCCGTTGGCAGCGCCACCGAGATCACACTCAGCTCTACTGGGCAAAAAAAGTCAGCATTACACGTCCTTTTGCCTCGGGCTGATTTCGGGGCTCGTTGGTTAGCAGTGTCAGGAGAAAGATGACAACCAATGCATATTTATTGACCTCTAGATCCACAAGGCAAACTTGCTGTAGTAAATAACTTTGTACAATCAGAAGTGACGCAGTCAGAAACGTGAACGTCGTAAATGTCATCGTAACAGTCCTCGCCAACCATTTGCCCGGGCTCGCCATCACTCATCCCCTGTTTCGACGCGCGCGATGGCATCGCCAAGGGTGTCATAGAACGCATCTTGACCCAGCATCGTGACAATGCCTGCGTTCTCAAACACCTCTCGGATGCCAGATCGGAGGTGCGTGATGTACAGGCGGACCCCTCGTGTCTGACCATGTGATAAAGCAGTCAACATCGACGGGACGAAAACAATTGGATGTTTCACCCTCACCTTGTATGATTCCAACAACTCGTGGAAAATTTGTACAGCCCTTGATGTTCGAATTGGGTGAGGATGAGGGTATAGAGGGGAAACTGTTTACATACGTTGCATCGCAGCTATCGACATCAGCCATATGGAAGACCAACACACTAGGGGGTTGTCTTCTGGGCTCCTCAGATGGATGCGCGCGGTGGGCACCATATAGCTCGAATCTACGCAATCGTCCTATCGAGAATGTGAGCTGTCGCCGCTGTACGGTCAGATAACAAAACACCTTTTAATTGAGCACTATTGGCTGGAACAAAATGAGCACATGGTTAGGTCGATGTGATGGTCGTACTCACCAAAGTCGAGGCTTTCCCGAATCCGCACGATCAGTGTCCCGGGAATATCCTCAGCTTCGGGAACATCTGTCACAGCTCGCCATTGATCCGTACCAGGAAGCCGGCCCTGTATCACCAGTTGTTCATCGTCGAGTCTATGAATTTTTGGCGAGACTCACAAGCACCGTCATGCGTGTTTTCGACGACCGCCGGACGACGAGTAGGAGCGATATAATCAAACTGACTACGATACCTATCTCAACATTCCAGATGACAGAAAGAATAAATGTGATGAACATCATTGCCAAATCCGTCCATGCACCGATCCTAGCATCAGATTTTCAGAACAGGCAGACTTGTTTCAGTGAAAACAACGCACTTGTAGTAGTACACCAGGTCATGCGGGACCTCTGAGAAGAGGGACATGACAAATAAACATAACCTACGGAGATCAGATCAGGATGGACCATACAAGAATGATGGAAAGACCAACATGGAAGCCAAGACGCATTTCGGCAGGAAGTAGAGTGCAGGCAGGAGGAAGAATGTCGCCAAAAGGACAAGCACAGCAGTGATCAGTGAAGCCAGCTGTGTCCTGGCACCGATGTCGCCATTAATCCGGGACCTGCCATCCTATGAGTGTTATCATCCGAACCGATGCCAACTGTACTAACCTTACGATCGAACCGAAAGCGGGAAGGGTACCTGGAACAAATGATCCAACCAAATTGGCCGCACCCAAAGCGACTAGCTCGCGATTCGGACTAATCGGATGGCTGAAGCGATCTCCGTTTTGCTTCGCGGCTACGATACTATCCAAAAACCCGATAACAGTAATCAGACTGAAGTGCAACGATTAGCTTTCAGCCTATGTGCCCTGAAGACACCCACATTGCAGTGGATGTTGTGCCGCGCAGGAAAGGATATGTGTGTGAACTCAAAGGAAACTTGAAGAAATGTTTCCCGGTCGAAACTGCGACGGAACCGAGGATTGCGACGCCATCTCGATCCCAGTGGAGCTCGTTAGATACCCCTGAACGAATGTTGAAGCCCAAGTACTGCAGAGGGTACGAGAGCTTACAAGTGGAGGCAACAAGGACCAGAAGCACCTCGGGAAGTCGATAAATCCACCAAGTTCTCCTAAAGAAATCCTTGACAAATCGCAGTGAAATCAAGATGAACAAGACTCCAAAACTGATGAGACTTGTCAGCTTGTGTGAATGTGTCCAAACATATTCAACGAGAAAAAGAATCTTGTCTAAGGTCGTCTCAGGACGGACTTGGTCCTCTAATGCAGTGAGACCGAACATAGGGATGAGTTGCTCGCTAACCAAGACCTGAGTACGGGTAAAGCGACGGAAAGAAACCATGCGTACACGGTGATTACAACCGCGACTGCGGTGACAAAGCCACGGAGAAGGGCACGACTTAGGACAACGTCCAAAAAGCCGAGGCGGAGGAAACCGAGGAGAAACGCAAATATTCCAACCTGATGGGGGTGTAGGCAAGATTCTAATGATAGTAAAGGCAAAGCGTACCTGAACACCTATTGCAGTCGCAACCAAGATACCTACCAGTTCAGGAGATACGCCGATGTCGGAGCGACGATACTCGGTAATGGCTTGACCAACAAGGAGGGACAAGGAAGCTTCCGCTGCAACATTGAGTTGTCTTGAAGTTCCGAGTAAGCTGTAGGCAATAGGGGGTATAGAAGCAGCGAACTGACGGCGAAAGGTAAGATTGAGTTACTGATCAGATGCAAATATGGCTGCTTACAAGGCCAGCAGTTGGACCGATCTTGGCCAGCGAGGTACCGTAACTGACCGAGAGTGGTATGAGCATAGCAGCGAGTGATACGCCGGCGAGAAAATCGCCACCGAGGCTAAAATTGGAATAAGAAGTGGTGGAACAAAGGTAATGTGACGGGACATACAGAGAGAAAGAGTAGTTGGGGATCCATACGGTCGAAGGGACATAGTATCGGACTCTCCTTGCGAACTTTGTGTCACGTATTCTCGTTCTCTTGGCCGCTTCGAGACCTGGGAGACAAATCGGTTGACCGTCACGCAAGGGTTGACATGACAAAGACTCACCGACAGCGGCATCTGCCGCAGAGGATGTATTTGCTACATACTGAGCTGGACCGGCTTCGACGTCGTCTCGGTTGAGAAGGGGTGTGCGCTCTTGGACGTGCATAAATTCGCGAAAAGAAGAGACAGAGGTTGCAGTGGATATTGTATTGAACGAGGCGTCATTTGGATGCGAGTTGGCACTCATTTCTAGGACAAAACCTGGTCCTACTTTGGCCGCACCAATACCAGGCGGAGAACGTCTTCAGCGGGGGTTCTTCGTCTCGGCCATCAATCGGAAGACACTTTTAATTGCCCGTCACGTGTATCGGGACTTTCCATCCAACCAGGCCAGGCCAGTACAAATGGGTATGTTCAATAATTGTTTGTGACGGTGTCATGTCGTCCAAGCTCGAGTCCGGTCTGGGCCTAGGTCCTTCTCTCGGTACCTCAGGCGATGGTACAAAGTGATGCGTTGATGCAGCCAATCTAATTGGAAGGAGGTGTTACTGCGGCTGGCTGATACGTGGAACCCCGTCATGGGTCACTGCACATTTGACGCCGGAAAGATGCCGTAAATGGGATGTGTGGGTCAAGCTAGCGTGCCAGTCGAGCAAAGACTATTCATAGTGTACGGCTGAAACCCTACAAAGAGTCGCTGAGGGAGTTCATCGCGACGTCTCCTGGCAGTGGGATTATTACCCCGCGACGTCGCACTTACTAGTGGCTCGCCACCGAAACCAAACAAAGCCAATCACGATGGCGGAACGGTTTAAGTAGTAAGCACCTGAGCGCCCACTACTCTTTCTATCTGCCCGTCATGTCCCAGTTCACTCTTGCCCTTCTGGCGGCGTCGTTGGCGTCCGCAGCGCTCGCTTCCCCTCTTTCAACCTCTTCTTACACCGCACAGCGTCGTCCTTACCTCAGCGTGGCCCCTCTCGTCGAGGTTGAACACGTCCACGGCACTATCAACAACTCGTACATCGTCGTGTTCAAGGACGATGTATCCCCTTCGCTAGTGCAGAACCATCTCAATTTTTTGCAGTCAGCACATCAGTCCGACTCTCTATTGGATGACAACGTCGCTTCCGGAATTCGCCACGTCTACGACACCCATATCAGAGGTTATGCTGGACAGTTCACGGACGGCGTTCTAGACCAAATACGCAGAATGCCAGAGGTTGACTTTGTAGAGCGCGATCAGGTTGTCCGTGCAACCGACATCGACCCTTCCTTTGACACCCAGAAAAATGCACCCTGGGTATGCATCCCTTTTTCATTTTCATTTTTCACTCTAATTCTTCCGTACCACAGGGTCTCGCCCGCATTAGCCACAGAGGCAGACTCACCTTCAGTACTTTCACTCGCTATCTGTACGACTCACGCGGAGGGGAGGGTGTTGACGTTTATATTATCGACACTGGCATCAACACCGAGCATATTGAGTTTGAGGGTCGCGCATCCTGGGGTAAAACCATCCCAAACGATGCAGACGAGGATGGTAATGGCCATGGTTCACACTGCGCCGGTACAATTGGGTCTCGCAAGTATGGTGTCGCCAAGAAGGCAAACCTCATCGCAGTCAAGGTTCTTGGTTCTAACGGCAGTGGCTCCATGTCCGATGTCGTGGCAGGCGTTAGTTGGGCTTCGGACCAGGCTAAGCTCAAGGCAGCAGCAGCTCGTGCTGAAGTCGCTGCTACCGGCAAGACTTCTCACAAAGGATCTGTCGCCAATATGAGTCTCGGTGGGTCCAAGTCACCGTCCCTCGATATCGTCGTCGACAGATCCGTTGAGGGTGGGCTCCACTTTGCTGTCGCAGCTGGTATGTCAACTTGGAATTTTTATTATCTCGTTGGCTCACGACATGCAGGCAATGACAACAGCGACGCTTGCGATTATTCGCCTGCGGCATCCGAGAATTCGATTACCGTTGCAGCCTCCACTCTGGGTGATGAGCGTGCTTACTTTTCCAATTACGGTTCATGTGTGGATCTCTTCGCCCCCGGTCTCAACATTATTTCTACGTATACCGGTTCCCCCACCGCAATCGCCACACTGTCGGGCACGTCCATGGCATCGCCTCATGTTGCTGGCCTCATCGCGTACCTTCTCTCCCTTCCATCCACAGCATTCAGCCCTTCTATTCCCCTTTCTGAGGATTTGAAGATTGACGAGACATACGCGTCCTTGTATGCCGTCGTTCGTGCAGCACTTCCGCAGTGGATGTCTCAGTACCTTCCTGCACCTGACTTCTTTGCCCCGGTTCCCCAGGGAATCCTTATACAACCCGCCCAGCTGAAGAAGATCATCAAGGCACTGGCGACTCCGGACATAATTGCAGATGCTCACGGTGCCCCCAACTTGCTGATTTTCAACAATGCCACCGCCTGAACGAGAGGCGAAAGTCGTTTTTTTTGATACTCCGTAATGCTATCTACCGAGATCTATTCTGATATCTCCGTGCCTACTTACTGTCCTAGCCATGTATCGTAGAGTCGTGATTAGTTTGCATTTGCTATCAAGATGATCGAACCATTCCAGCGCAGACCAACTATGTACAGTCAAGTTCTGATTGGAAAGGTTACGGCACCTGGTGCTTCGACTTTACACCAAACCATGGTTGATAAAGGGAACCGAGTCCAACCTGCAGACTCGTTACAAGCAACGAACGAAATCACATCCAGTGTGCAACAATGTAGGCCTCTTGCCTCAAGGAGGCGACTGCCTCGGCGTCCGAGTCGCGGTCCGCCTGCCAGGTTCGTACCTCAATCGCCTTGGCGATCTCGTGTAGTACTGCTGCGCACCCTCTGTGTGCTGGAGGGAACTCGGCGAGAAGGCTGCGATGAAGAAGCAGCGAGTCCAAGTAAGCGCCGTTCGTCGTCTGGAACGCGCCGGCTGCGGGGTAAGGGTACGGAGACGGAGAGAGGACGGGAGACTCTGGGACGAGCGAAGCGAGAATGGATTGTAGGAAGTGGCATGCGGGGAGCTGGGAAGGGCAGACGGTGGCGGACGAGGTGGGCGGGGAGTCGGTATGGAGTTGAACGGAGGAGCTGAATCTTGAGCTTGATGACTCCGACACGTCGGACTGGAGCGTGGGTCAGTGAGGACCGAGAAGGAAAAAAAAAAGTGGTGGAGACGAAACTCACAAGGTACGCCGGGTCCTCCGTGTTTGCATCGTGTTCGTTTGCACTTTGCGATGGATCTGGGACATGGCCCACCGTGTCTGTCTCGGGAGCCTTTCTACGATCGTCAGTGATGATCGTCAGAGATGGGACTGGATGCGACCGACCTTGAATTTGGCCTTGGTTAGGGACATGGCCTGTAGAAGATGACAAAGATCGAATTCGGACTGATAAGCCTATGGCGCAGTGTGAGTGATGTAGTCGACCACGCAGATGATGGACCTCACCGGAATGCCGAACGCATGATCTTGGTCGTAGGCCACGGCGACCAAAGGTCCGACTGGAGATGCCATTTCGATATCCATCGCAGCCATGACTGAGTGTTTGGGACGACGAGGTGGGGGAGGAAGAAATAAATGACAAATAACCCGGTCTTGTAGGTCATGCGCCAAGACGCCCTTGACAGTTTATGTACCCGCACCTCGGAGTGACATGCGGCACCGGGCACTCTTGCCTCGCGTTTGCGGCACGACCCGGGATTGGATGGATTCCGAACCGCACCCTCTGTTGGGCAACGTGGTTCGGTGGATGATCAGGCGAGGACTGTGGCATGGCGTCGAGGTCGGAACATAGACCAATCGAT
>JBBPJL010000198.1:1352-24234 GCA_038088675.1 Xanthoconium separans | reverse complement strand
ATTCAAGTTGCCGCAATGGTGTGAACGACTTTTGAAATGAGTGTTGGAACACTACCGAACCGTCACGACACTCAATGTCCTACCTGGGCACCATCGCATGGCTTCACAAAACGTTTACTACTCGCCAACGGACTGTGGAACTTTTACAACCTGAACTGGACGAGCACGTTCTATCCCCACACGACTATGAGTTAGCGACCAGGTTTCTCCCCGGCCCCAGAATCGACTGGCATGTAAGTTAGAGTTCTTCAATGGTCCATCCAATCCAAACCATCGCGTTCTCATTCATATTGACAACACCCTTCAATCGCAGTTGGTATATGGTGCAGGAACGTCGGCCGCAGTGTATGGTTATGGTTCTTACCTTACCCGACCAAAGTGGAACACTTGGAGGGTCCGTCTTGGGTCCCTTGCAGCCTTTCTCGTCGGATCAACGTATGGCACTTTCAGGCAATTTGTTCTTCACTACCGATTCGCCAACTCCCTGGATAACCCCCAGGGTTTCATTCTGGCACTCAACCATATTGATGAGAGACTTGGTGGAAGTGGACAAATAGGTTTCGCATTCAGAGAGATGCTCGCAAAGAAGCCAGATATCAAATGTGACCTGGACCATACAAGTCATCCGCAAGATACGGTCGCGGTTGCAGAAGAAGGGTGGGTTCGGGATCACGACAACCTCGGTGAGCTCATCTTCGTCGTAGTCGTGCAGCAAGTGAACATTGACTTTTTGGTAGATGGTAACACATCCAGGGCAGACCCAACCGGACTCCGAAGCAAGTGGGACGAAGTCAGAGCTGCTAACTCACGCGGTGCTGGCCAGTCGTCTTGGGATACTATCCGACAGCGCCATGAACGCAGTAGGCTCCCTGACTCTAGCACCAGCAATAGTTCCCACCTCACCAACTCGGAAGCGGACGAGCGTGCAGCTGCACAGGCCAAGTTTGACGCTCTCGTGGAGGCTGAGAGACGCAGAGGTCAGTCCCATGGTGACCGAGAAGGCCTATAACACTACACTGCACGATTTTCTGCGTGATAACTGAGGGCGAAAGGACATTTCATTCTGTTATGTAGTACAATACAGATCGATGAAATCAAGAGGAAGGGCATCAAAATTATTCCGGGCAATTCCAAGTCGCGTTATTCTGTCCAATTCCTGTGTGCATTTCGTTCGAAATGGATGGTGCATTACGGTACAATGATGAAGGAGCGACGGCAAATGCAGTTGATCCTGGGTACATCTCCAACGTGCTATTGTAGGATTGACTCGATGTGGTTGGATTAGGAAGGGGCGCCATAGGCGCATCGTTGGGAGGAACAACTGGCGAAGCGAATAAAGTAGCATGAGAGAATGGATAAAGGGGGAGTCCGACATCTAGAGGCTTCTTCTGAGTCGTGAGCCTGACAATCTCTTTCATGAGGCCTTGCAGTAACTTTTCTTGCCGGACTAAGCGAGATCTGTAAAAGCAAGGATATGCTATCCGAAAAAGACTTACTCCCGATAGGAGACCTCGCCCCGTAATTTAACATGGCCTCGCTGGACATGTGTCAGGTAACAAAGATCGTAACTAGTGATCGACCACCTACCGAAGTACATTGATTTCCCCCCAAACCTGAGCCTCTCTAGCATGATCACCCATCTCTATGAAATGCCTACAAACCTGGATCTCGACAACAGCAGCGAGATACCAGCAAATCTATAAACATCAGGCACAGCTGGAGCTCGAAGAAAATGGCAACCCATACAGTAACAAATGGATGCAGTCTGGCGACATCGAGAGAAGTTGCTGAAAGCATGAAATAAGCTGACAGGATTGCTTGTGCAGCTTTGATACAGCGATTGGTTGAGATGCGCTGTAAGTCATCGAGATCCATGTAAGGATTGTGAAGAGTTATCGTGGCTCTGTCAACGTCATTCAGCGACAGTCAATCGAATAACAGAATCCGAACTTACGCATGTGGTATTATATGAACCATGTACAAGTCAGTGTCAACACATTGTGCGCTTCCCGAAATATCCGTGACGCCAATGTTGAATCTATATATGTGCGGAAGATTCTCGAGAAAATCATGGTGGACGAGACTATCCAATTCCCTAAACCTCGGTAGTGCAAAAGGGTCTTGGTGCTTGCTTGGTGCTGTTGGGGCGCGTAGGTTGCCCCGCACATTGAAGTCCGTGATACGACCAAACATCATGACGGCCTTGATAAGAAGCAGAAATGAATCAGTATATCTAGGAAGATGTGTTGTGAATATGTCTTCCGAGCACATATCCTGAGGATTGCTTGGAATCAGTTGCTGATTCCGACTTTGAGTCAGCAGGTGAATGGTTCAAATGAAGTAAAACGTACCTCGCTATCAAAATCTTCGCCCCTCAAAGGAAGTTCAGTTCCGATATCGTGTTCATCAATTGCATGAATCCAGCCACCGACGGAGACGATTCTGTCGAACACTACTGACATCCACCAAGTACGTCGTCGGGTTTCGAGGTCACGAAAATCCTTTGGAGGTGGTAAGTATCCGCCTGGAGAGCCATTGCCGTGGGTAGAAAATGTTCCCGGGTAATTCAGACGCAGAGGCACGGCAACGCGAGTCTGGAAACCAGCAAAGATCCAGATCTCAACCCACCTACCCTCCTGATAGAAGTACCAAGAAAGAAGGATGCAAGCTTGAACCACGTGAAATATGTCTTCTCCAGTCGCCATCGTCTTGTCAATGTATTGCCGCGTTTTGCTTGCGTGATATTCAGCGAACTCATCCCTGCGGGAGCCGTCTGGAAGCACTGCA
The DNA here is from genome assembly GCA_038088675.1 of Xanthoconium separans. Taxonomy (NCBI): domain Eukaryota; kingdom Fungi; phylum Basidiomycota; class Agaricomycetes; order Boletales; family Boletaceae; genus Xanthoconium; species Xanthoconium separans. Next base: position 21,447 of record JBBPJL010000198.1, on the reverse strand, counting down.
ACGTTGCGTGACGACCAGCGAGAGGCTGACGCGCACTAGATTTCGGTCAGTAAAATAAAAGGGCGCAAGAAAACCTTTTACGATGGCATGGAGAATGGCAGAATGTGGGAAACCAGGGTCTTGAGGATGAAGGCGCATTGCAGATAGAAAAGAAGGACGATGAAGTATTCGTGGACCGCAAGGATCACATTTGAAGAATAACTCTATGCTGTGATGCGAAGTCAGTGTTGCTTCATTGGAAGGTGGTAGAAGCTGGCAACAGACTAGTAATCAAGTATGTGAGGCTCTGGAAGATCGGGGTTCCAACCCGAGTACATGAGCTCGAGAACAGCTTCAGCAGAGCTTCGATCTGTCACATGTTGTTCGGGACTTGAACTATCTTGTCGAAGTGCCGACGCTGAAACACTCTTAACATGTTTATTCCCTGTGGCGGACATTTGACCACTGGAGGCTGAAGTGGATGAAGCCGAACCCGGTCTATAAGCTGGATTATGATGCGAGACGACGGTGCTCTGTTCTTGCAGCTGAATTTTGAGCTTCGCTAAGCTCGTATAAGACCTTTCATGGTCAGTTCTGCGAAAAGGACATGGACGTACAGACTTCCTCTTCAAGCATTCGTATTTTTTCAATCGGATCTATGTCTGGAGCAAGTGCCAAACCATCTACGGGATCATAAACGCATTGTGGCTCTGCTGGGTGGCTGACAGCTGGGTGAGCTCTATGCACTGTTGGGTAGCTAGTAGGCTCACGCATATCCAGGAGGCGCAGGAACACTGATCAAGGACTGCCACTGTCTGGAAAAGGATGAGAAGGACACTCGATTTGGACGACGACAAGACCACCGACTTGACACAAGTGCCACAATGAGGACGGGCAGCGTCGCATTTCTATTAAATTGGATTGCTCAGCAATAAGAGAAACAAATTCAACCGTGACTCAAACATACAAGCTTTCGTTTGCGACAAGAGCGACATGCCTAGGGCCAGAGTCTCTGGTCAAGATGGCTATACCTATGAGATGATAGCGCCAACCTGATTTCTACGGAGAGCAGGACGGCTCAGAACGCTAGCACTAGAGGTGGCTTTTGGCATGTGTTTCGCGTATCAATGCTGACGGATCTACGATGCCTTTGATGGGTGAGTCCAGTCCCCTGTCGGGTGCAAGCTGGGTTGTGCAAAGGTTAGAACGGAGGTGGAGGGTGGCGCTTGAAGTGAAGCTGAGCTCTGGAATACGGCAGACTTGGCGCTAGCTTGTATAGTCAGTGGATACGATTCAGAAAGTGCGAGGAGTGGTCATGCGAGCGAGTTACGGAGTCGGAGGGCGTTTGCCATCATGATCCTTAAATTTGCGCACTGCATCTCACGGACCTCGACCAAATCGAGGCCATCCATGTACGTAGGCGCTGAGCGCGGGATCACATTGCACAACGTTGGCTCGGCAGACTCCATGGCACCACCGCCTATCGTCCAGCCACGACCAGCAAATTTTCCAGTTCACTCACTCGCAAACCAGCACATAAGGTTGATGCACGTCACGGTCGCCAAAGTCCTGCCGTACTACGACGTGGTCCAATGACATGAGTACGCTTGCATTCTGATTTGTTTCTATCACGGCACAACCTAGTAGTTCGTTCCTCCGCTCCACCGATAGTACAGTGCGGAAAATAGTGACTGAACAATCATGATCTGGCCCTGTCAATAATTGTCGTGCACGAAATGTCTGAATCTCCTCACAAAACAGTGGCCACAACGCGTCTGGTGTGTGGGACGTGCCTGAACTCAGTGAGGTATATTCCTAGGTTTGGTGTCAGTAGGACCTAGCGATGCAGAGCCTCCAAACATGCCTTGCCATGTCCCAAGGTTCAAAGAGCCATTGGTGATTGGTACAGAAATCGTGGAGCCGACAAGGGTCGCTTTGGTGTGCGAAACGCTATATCTGTTAGGCTGTCTGAAGACTCCAAGGGGCTCTGGACTTACGAATCACTGCACGTAGACATATAAACATCAGGTTAATGGTGTAGGTGTCCAGGGAATCCAAAAGTAACATACTCTCGGCCCTCGTCGGTATGTCTCCACTGTAAAGTCTCTGGAACGATGGTGTCCAGTGCCATATCCATATCTAGGAACGATTCAAGGTCATATAGTTACATCAGACCTTGCGCTGAGCTAGTGATTCCTACCTTTGCGGACATCTGTATCATGCAAGATCAGATCCACGCAAGACATCGAGCGAGTCGTCTAAGTACTTGCCTGCATCAAAATTTTCATTGATAGATAACGCGGCAGAAGTGTGTTGGCTGGAAGGGGCGGTCGAGTCAGGCCCGGGAGGGTCGGCGATCTTTACGCACATGAAGAGAAATAGCATCCCGATCTAAGGGATGTAAGTAATGACCACTCATCTGACCGCGTTAGCTACCTTGACGTCCTTTATACCTTCGGAGATCTGAGCCAGAACATCGTTTGTTACGAGATGACAACCCTTGGATCGCTTCGGAAGGCTAAATGTTTTTTGCCATCCCATACTTACTATCGCTGAGGAGCACTTCGAGTGGTCTCGAGCTTCAAGTTGGACAGACTACCGTAGTAGACTCCGGCTGCGTGAGAGTTGTACTATTATTCGGTAGCTATGATTCATCACTAATATTAATCATCCGTGTTCCCATACCTCCTGGAACGATCTAGTCCACCTCGGTTACCTGGAACATTCCGATTTCGACAGTGATTGGCGTAGTGTCCTTTCTCGCCACACTACAAAGATGTTGAGAACGTTAGTCAGGTGGCAACAGGATACTTACTTTGAAGCAGAGCACATCATCCAAATTTCGGCGGATCCCAGTTGAGCTGATTGGAGCGTTTCCTTGACTAACGGAGGATCCACCCAAAGTCCCTCGATCGTAGTCCGCGTACCGACCGTAGCCGGGTGGAGGTGGGCCAAGGTCACGATTCGAAGGGGGAGAGGGTGGTTCATAAGACTTTGGTGAAGGCAAGCTAGGTTTCGGACTAAAAGGAATCGTGATTGAACATGATTACAGAAGAGCTTATGACCCACTGTCCGCGGGGGCACTCTGGTCCTAGTGGACACAGACCTGTCAAGTACAATTGACACGCTACGCGTCGAACATGCTTTCGTGGACAAAGAGGGCCTATCCTATAAGGAAATACCGAGTAGCAGTGTAAAGAAAATGAGCTCACCAAGTTTACAGAACCCACGTTTGTAATCGGGGCATTCTACCCGACGCTCTTTCGGGTGAGCGTAGAGACATTCGTCTCCGGCGGAACAATAGCCATATTTTGCAAACCACCAACACTCGGGCATGCGCCGAAGATTGTATTCATGGAGGAACTCGCAAGCGTCACCCTTCTTGCACAAACCACGGAGCCAGTGTTTGCAGACTGTAGCCAAGCGTTCTCGGTCTCGGGGATGTGTAGGTAACTGTTTGGGAGGCTGGAAATTAAGTGAAGATGGAGTGGTGTGTCTCAAAGGACAGTGTAGGGGACCGAGAGGACAGCCTGTTGGTGTTAGCGAGAGACGACAGATCTGGTCGTCTGTGACGTGTTGGTAAAGAGTAATCCTGGAATGGCTATGATCTGACCTTTGTCGAGCTTTATACCAAGCTCAGTCTTGATGTAGAGCTCCTCCGGGAAGTTGTTTTGGTGGAATTGGGGATGGACGATGTCTCTGAGGGTGGATGGCCCAGCGAGCGTACCAGACATGATGGTAGTTCAAGCTCAAGGTTAAGTTTGAGTAGGCCCGAAAAGGCAAATAAAGTCTGTCTGTCTGACAGAGAAGTTCAACATGCGCAACCCCCCCAGAGGTATACATAAAGACTTTCGTCCGAAAATGTCCGCCCTTGGCCATGTCGTCCCTTTTCCCCCTCCCACATTTCCAAGTCCACTCCCTTCCCTCCTTGCTCGTTTATGGCGTATATGGCATCGCCTGTCTCCTTCTCTATCTTGGTCTCACTACCTCCTCGAGACCCCTCCCTCCAGGTCCCCCCGCTGCTTGGTTTGCGAGCGTGAAACCCCCTCAGGTATACCAGTGGTTAACCTATGCCAAATGGCGCCATATCTATGGTATTCGAGGACTCGTGCTTTCTTGCAGTGTCTAATCTTGCAATTGCTAGGCGACATGATCTATCTCCGCATCTTCGGAAACCCAATCATGGTGATAAACTCACAAGAAGTTGCCGAACAGCTCTTGGAACGGCGGAGCAAAAACTATTCTTCCCGGTCTGTTCCTTCCTGCTCCAGTCATCTGTGATCTCGCTAACTGCTGTGCTCTTCTTGATCCCAGGCCCGTGAGAACAATGGTAGTTGACCTGTACGTATCAGATGAGCATGTCAACCTGCTCGTCGGTTTATTCAAAGGACAGCATGGGTTGGGATTGGCTATTTTCTTCCATGCCATATGGCACTCGTTGGAGAGATCACCGCTCCCTGTTTCATCGGCACTTTCGCCGTCACCTGACCTCGACCTTTCACCCGGTTTTAGTCAAGGAGACGCATACCACGCTGAGGAATTTACTTGATTCTCCTGAGCTGTACGCTCATCATATCCGAAGGTATGTCATAAAAACATTCTCAATCTTTAGTCTATAATTTGCTTCAGGACGGCGGCCGCAATTATCATGAAAATATCGTACGGACATAGCATTTCTGACGAAGGTGATATCTACGTGACTATTGCAGATAAAGCAATGCAAGGGCTCGGTAAAGCCGGCATATTTGGGTCTTACCTTGTCGACTACCTTCCAATCCGTAAGTTTACTATTCTCAAGTGAATCTGCATCTAATGACATTGATCTTCGCCAGTCAAATACGTCCCAGAGTCCATGCCTGGAGCCGGTTTCAAGCGGCAGGCTCGCCTGTGGAAAGCAATGTCCAGGGAAATGATCGAAAAACCATTTCAAATGGTAAAAGAACGCATGAAAGACGGCTTCGCGTCATCTTGTTTTGCCCAAAAAGAACTCGAAATATGGATGCAGTCATCTGAGCCTGACCCAGAGTATGAGACACTTATCAAAAACGTCGCTGGCATATCGTACGCAGGTAGAGTCGCAAAGCTTATTTGGTGTCCGAATATTCGCGCTTAAATCGAATAGCCGGTGCAGACACTGTTCGTGCCCCTTGGTCAACCATGAACTCCCAACTGAGATCAACATTTAGACTGTTTCCACTTTACTCTCCTTCGTCCTCGCGATGGTGGCCTATCCCAATATCCAGCGTAAGGTACAACAACAGCTCGACGATGCCCTTGGAATGCAGAGGCTCCCCACATTTGCTGACCGCGCAAGGCTTCCATTTATCGACTGTGTTGTTTGGGAGTGTTTGAGATGGAATCCTGTACTGCCGATGGGACTGGTCCACCTCGTTTCAGAGGACGATGAGTACGGAGGGTATTTCATCCCAAAGGGGACCTCCATCCTACCAAATGTTTGGTCAGCATGGCTCATTATCTCCCTCGCCTTCAAGGTTACTGATAAGATATAGGGCAATGCTTCATGATGAAGCTTGTTACCCAAACCCCATGGAGTTTGATCCTGATCGTTTCATTGACCAAGAAAGAAACACCAAATTAGGGATAAACAAATTCCCTCAACCGGCTTTTGGCTTTGGGAGACGGTAAAAACGTCATGTCTTCATGAAACAGGGTCTGAATTACAAATTCATAGATTGTGTCCCGGACGATGGCTTGCGATGGATTCGGTTTGGATAGCTATTGCGTCAATTCTTACAGTTTACACCATTGAGAAGGCGCATACTGAAGATGGAGTGGAAATCGACCCCTCGATCGAGTATACGTCCGCTTTCATAAGGTCCGTTTTCTTGACACCCATCTAGGCTATCAAATTCTGAAAGACGTGTCTAGCCGCCCGAAACCCTTCCAGTGTCGTTTTGTGCCCAGAAGTGAAATGGCTGTACGTCTCATTAAACAGACTGGCATTGATCCGGGCGCATCAGATCATCCGCTTCAGAGCCTGGAATGAGGGATTATGCTCGAGAGTTCGACAACCTCCATCCATACGAACCTCCATTTATTTCCTGCTCACGAGACTAGCCATGAGCCTTTGATGTCATTGTCAGTGTAGTTTAACTCCAATTCTCAAGCAGTACGGAATGGTGATTTGTATCCTGACATATTGTTTTGGGGACGATAGAGGTTACCAATATCCTAATACTGATACCTCTGCACCTATGCATCTCACCCTGTCTATTGCCTGTTGTAACTGCTTTCTCCACAATGGTTCGGGGCTGTTTTGCCCAGGGATAGCACTAACTTCAAGAAGATAAACATCGTTGAAGGGCCGACCATGGATGGACGGGCGCCTATCAATTCGCCTTACGATCAAATCGAGTGTACCCATTGCTTTCGAAAGATTAAACACTGCCTCTGGGTCATCAGAGGAAGCCTGGAGTCGTAGAAGAGCCATGCGCTCTGTCTGTGGATGATATCCCTCCGGAAGAGCTATGTCGGAGCCCTGGGAAAGGATGTAGAAGCGAGTGAAGTTTTCTGTAAACGAGATCATCTGCGGCCAGCAAGATCGCAAATCAACGAACCACTAACCTGTTCTATCCTGGATTTGCTGTTCCAAGACTTCTAATCCTTCATAAATAGTAACAACCACTGATGAGCATATCGCTGCACATTTCATCGGATCTAGCCCGTCTTCAGGTGAGAGCAACCTTTCCACCGCCTTCGCAGTGGAATCCGTATGCACTAAAGTTGCTCGAGGCAAATGTTTGGCTAACCACCCTTGGCACTGTCCCAAAGCCTGAGGCATTCTGAGATGAATTGCAGTTAATTTCGTAACAAGGACGCACTTGTTCGTGACTTGACACTTGTTCGATGTCCTCCAATGTCACCCCTTTCCGGGCCACCAGAGAGTGGTTCACTGCAAATACAGTGGCACCCCTCACGAAGGTTTCTTGACCAAGCACGGGAACGCGCAAGATGTTGTATGTTTCAACAACTGATCCGTTTATGCTATTCTCTTGAGGGATTATTCCGAACGGCATAACAGCGGACAGATTTCGCTGAACATCTGAAAAAAGTCGACACTCCTTCTTCCGATTGACATATTTCCATCCATGGCTTACCTGCGATCGTTGGCTGAGCAACGTACTCCACAGAATCCCTGAAGCATTCGAGTGCTGCCTGGTTTGATTATTAGCTAATTATAAACATTGATTGAGAATGCTCACCTGGTGAGAATAGGTCCCAAGTGGACCCAAGAAAGCCAAACGCGGCTTTTCTGGCCTGTTGGAGATCGACATACAACGGTTAGAGTGCCAGTGTGTTTGGAAATGGATTTCGCTTGTATGGCTTTGAAATTTGATCGATGTTGATCGACAAACCTACGCTACTTAATCGGACTTGGACGAGAAGTTCCACACTAAGCTACTCAGCTTACCGTCTATCTCCAAAAGTTGTTGGTCTTTGGTCTCAGACCAACTCGGTAGGTAACAGCCTGACGACATTAGGTAAGTACCCCGACGCGGCCACTGGTTGACTGAGTCACCTAAAACGGATGGCACTACATCTAATTCCAGCTAGAGCAGTGTTACGGTATTCAATATTGCCAGACGTATCGATATCACCAGTTACTAATATTCTGGTTTCATGGACAAAGACCATACATGAATAGACCGCTCAAGCACCTTCCACAAAATTATTGTAGAGCCTCATAAAGGTGTCAACATCATATGCCAACATCTGATTTTGAGTGACACGGGAAATGAGCCAATCATCCACCACTGTACGAACCGGTATACCATTCACAGGAACGGTGACTCTGGTAACAGAAGGGCCGCATACTTCCAGGATACATGCGTCCAGCATCCTCCGGTACCGAGCTACGTTAAAAACATATATATTTACTGCATCGCATAGACAGGACGAAAGCTTGCTCACCGGATAATGGCACTTTTTCACCCATCTTCCCCAGCGCGGTGCTGTGGGTATATAAACGGGATTAGACTAGATGCAATCAGTCCATCCGAGCATACCAACCGAATGAATTCAAGCTCAGCCTGAAGTGTCTCGATCTGCTGGATGCTACTAGCGTCTTGAGCTGCCTTGAAGAATCGTCCGAACACCCGACCTGCCAGAAACCAACAAAACTGCAAATTGTCAGTGCATTCTGCTGGCAAGAGACAACTCTCACAGGACAAAATGGGTCCAGAAGTCCCAGGTCATAATTCGTGGACAATACTACGTATACTAGCTCCAAAATGCCCCGCGCAGCATGTAAAATCTTCATGGCAGAAGTGCAGATACTACTCTTTGCATTTGAATGAGGTTCGTGCAAGAGGATAGTTGAGCTTGAAGGAGTTCAGTGGGGCTGCAGTTGGCATACTGGAAACTATGACCTACGCGTGTAGTCCCAGATGGGTTGTGTATAGATGTGAATCTATGTGATTATCGAGGAATGGATCCTTGAATTCATGCGATAAAAAGGACCGAAACGAAGCAACGAGGTGATCTAGTTGACCGAAGGTGGTCGTGGAACGGACGTCAGGTTCATTCCACCGAGTCATTCTTGTACTTTTTGACCCCGGATCTCCAAGATGTTCCATGATTCTAAACCTATGGTTGAAATTCTTGATGCGAGAGATTATCAACATAACCTTGATGTAAAGCGTGAATGAATCCGTGAGTTCCGGCGGATGAACCTGGTATGATTCAGGAAGATGCGACCATTGGCGATGCTCTGCACTGATTGAAATCTGAGTGTGCATTAACATGGTGTCACGAAAACATCGGGAACAGGACTGACCCCAGCATCTAGCTTTGCTCTGGGGAGGGGTAAAAGCTGAGCGATGTCGTGATCGTCTAGCGACATGGCCCATCCATTTCCCGCGCCATGTTGCCGATCGATCGTGTAAGCTAACCAAAACGCATTGCGGCGTGTTTCATCTTCCACAAAGGTGAGCGGTGCGGGTATTATAGACACTGACTCAGAAGTCGTATTCAGTGCATGGAATGGCGGACACAAGTTCAGACCAAGCGGAACAGCGATGCGTAACGATTGTCCTGTTGAAACGAAAAGCTGAGGAGTAAATCAATTCTCAAGCACTCGCTGTGATTGTGCTCCGCACCTCGATCCATCTAGGAAAGGTAAATGTCGAGGTCTGCATTGGCATTATCTACAACCATGGCCGTCTCCTTACCTTGCCTGACTCCAATAATACCATGACAAAATGATAGTCGCTAGGGATAGTTTAGCAGGAAGATTCGTCGTTAATGCACGATCAATCGATCACACCTTGTAGGCATTGGAGCGGTTTTTTCCCGCTCACCAGATCCTTGTCAATTTGATTTTTCGCATGCATGACTTGTTGTTCTGCAAAATCAGTCCCTTCCGATTGCGGTTGATTTACTACTGTGTATATTGAACCGACCGCACAAATGGAATGGAGAACAGGTGATGAAGGGAAGTCAGGGTGATCGGGTGGCAACGAGAGGGAGGTCAAAAAGGTGGACATATCGAGTAGTCGAGTGGCGTGTGGGTGAAAAACGAAGAAAGCATTGACACTATTAGTCCTGCTGTTCAGACTCAGTTCATAGGGATACTGGATCGAAACCCACATATGTCGAAGAAGGTCAGGACGGGGGAGGTGCTGTGGCCAATTCGGCCAAAGTACGCCTACAATGTTATCTAGCTTTGACTCGAACATAACAATCTGGTTGTTTTACCTAGCACTGTCGGGATACCTCCTACAGAATCTTCGAGCACCTCAGAGACCGTTGAGCACGGATTGCCGTAGAAAGTAGCCCTAGGACTACTGAAACGCTGGGAATCTGGAACCGACACCGCTAGGGGTAAAGGATAGGGCGTTGCGAGAGTCGAGGATGCGGAAGCTTGGGGAAGATTCACAGAGGATTCAGCGAAAGACGCGATCAACCCTTCCTTCTCTTCCAATAAGGCTTCTAGTTCCACTAGTGTCCCAAGTGAATGGATCCCCTTTGGAAATGAAGGCGACGCACCAATACGACTCTCTAAACGTTCATACTGATTCTGCGGGGTCTCGAAGGATGTGGCACGAGGGGTAGTATCGGAAACTAACACGTGTGATATTAAGGGTTATCATGATGATAGATGGGTGGATGAACTCACCCTCGTCAAATGTACACTCAGGGATCGGGGGTAGATGATAACCCTCCTGGGCATGTGCAAGCGCATGGGAATGCGAACGGACACAAGTCGTGCAAGGCCGTTTGGCGTCACTACATGACAGAAGCAGTGTCATACTTAGCGAACCGTTTCGATCTCTCGCAAGCGATGTCAAGTACCATTTCTATGTCGAAAATGTCGCTGTCAATCAGTACAACCGGAAAGTGAAACGTGACCAAGCCACCCTACCAATTTTCGTCTTCTGCATTGATGACAAGCCTCCAACAATCTTTAGAAGATTGTGCAGCAAAAGCGCAGTCCTAGCAAAAGTTACCTGGTTTCTCTTCAGAACCCGACCATTATCGTTTTTCTTCGGGCTTGCAACTGGGGATTCGCTAAGGACTTTGGGCATGCTCAAAGTAGTCTTGGAACTCGATGGAAAGTGTCAAGCGCTGATACGGAATGAATCGTCTCGGGAATGTCCGTAGTACAGCGATAGTCGTTCGCTCTCGCTTTAACTTTCCATCTCAAAGCACAACTGGCATTTCATGCGGCATGCAGGAGAGACCTCGACCGAGCATTATCGCTATCATCGATCCATGGACCCAACAACGTATGTTTCTCGCGGGGAAAAGAGGGAAAAAAATGGCATACCAGTCATAAAGTGAGCAAGACATAAATGGATGTGAAATGCAGAGAAAATCCATCTACGGAAGATGTCGGAAAAGTCCCCTCAGTTTCTGGTTCGAATACCTCGTCAATCACGCGATCACACATCCTCGGTGACGTTTCTCTTTCTTTGGAGGAGGGTTCACTGACGAGTAGGACATGAGAATCATACACAAGCAAGGCATGCATCACTCACGAACGGCACGGATAGCCTCATCAAATACAGTCTTCAAACCCTTCTGTGTCAGAGCAGAGCACTCTAGGTATTTGACGGCGCCTATGTCTCGGGCCATGGAAACGCCTTGGCTATACTGAATGGGTTGCATACGGCTGATAATTGCGTCGATGGGTGAATGTGGATAAGCAAGTTTCTTCAAAAAGAACTAACCGGTCACGCAATTTCTCGATGGTAGCGGGATCCTCGCGTAAATCCAGTTTTGTACCAACCAAAACCACCGAGGTAGATGGTGCATGATGCGAAATCTCTGGCCACCACTAAGGGAATGGGGTGGGCTTGGTTGTAATCCATGGCATCTGATCGAACGTACCTTAGTCCTGACGTTTTCATAGCTTGGCGGGCTGACTAGGGAGAAGCAGATCAAGAAGACGTCTGTCTGAGGATAAGAGAGTGGGCGAAGACGATCATAGTCTTCTTGCCCAGCCGTATCCCACAACCCAAGAGAAATAGTCTTTCCGTCCACCATCACGTTTGCAGAGTAATTATCAAAGACTTGTCTCGCTTAAGCAACGATTGGGCCAATTCATGAATAGTGACAGTACCTGTTGGTATGTATTCTCCCTGGAGCTCCGCTATCAGAGGCCCTAGACGGATAAACGCATATTCAGGACTCACCGGGAAGGCATTCGTGGTATAAGATATGAGGAGGCAAGTCTGACAATGGGCGATTAGCGTTGCTATTTGAGAATTGCAAAGTTCTCTGTATACCTTTCCGACAGCACCATCGCCCACCACGACGCCTTTTGGATCATATCATTAGGAAGACACGGGTGAATGTTGCTGTGTGACATACATTTGATGGCTTGCATTATGTTCGTTGGGGTCTTGCTCACGACAAACGCTGGGAGAGAACCAGGATGGTGATCAAGTTACCAATTCCAGATGTGAGGTGAGATTGTTCTCTTAGGAAGGCCGAGTGTGCATACCTGAGTTTAACGCTAGGGTGGGCAGTGATATGGTGAACGCAAACAGGTAGTACTTGATGGCCTGTCAGATACCCTTGACGAGGACTTGTAACAGGCTACAGGCGAGAGGAACACCCAGCCGAAAAAATTTCTCACACGACCGAGAGAGCCAACACGACAACTACTACCTCGTTTGATGCGACGAAAAATACAAGATCCCAAAACACTTTACAAGTAGGATATGCAACAAGTACGGGCGATATCTAAAGGCCAACATCCATGGCCATGCGTGAAATAGTGAAACAAGACAAGACAACATTGATCATAAGAATAGATAACCACGAATGACGCATACCGCTCACTCGCTCGTTCGTCGTCTCTTCAGAGGAGGCGAGCGCAAATGCTTGCTACTCAGTATCTCCGTCGGTGACCCAGGTGAGCCGTCAGTAAGAACTCTTTCTACCTCTTCCTCGTCATTCTCCAAGGAAGATCCTTCAGTGGCATGGTTAGATTGGGTCCGGCACGTGGAGAGTCTAAAGGGAGCCATCAAACCAATTCCAAGACCCACAAGACCAGCCTCTAGCTCCGGCGCACCCATGTCAGAGCGACGAGCATTCCGAACCACCGGGCTTTCAGCTTCGGAAGAAGATCCGTGCGGCGATGGGGTTCTTCGGTCTGCGCCACCCTCGCGTACTCTCGACCGCAATAACGGTTTGTATCCACCAAACGGATCTTCATTCGAAGACCGACAGGGGCTTTCCGTTCCAATTGTACTTGTAGATGATAGTGACGCATCAGAAAGCCAGTCCGCGTGCAAGTCAAATGAAGTATGCATCGAAGAAGGTTTGCGATAATGCATTCGTCGCCTGAGTCCACTACTGAGGGGGGAATCGTTCACGCGCTTGCGAAGATCAAGTGCATTGAAAGTAGAAAAAGGCGATTGGCCATCCGAGAAGAGTTGGCGAGGTGAGGCGCGGAATATGAAGGGAGAACTACCGAGTGCATCGTTGAAGGGTTTACTGCGTCCTGCAGCGCTGGACGGAGTATGGATGATACTCGGGGTCCCCAGACTTGGGGAACTGGAATCATTTGTGGAGGCTTTGATAACTGGGCTGATACCTCCCCGAACCAGCATACCAAGACATAATTCTCTCGCTCTCGAGTGTAAGGGATGGCTTGGGCTTGGAAATCGCCATGGCTGATCAGAGGGGAGACGTGGTGGAGAATGACGGAACGAGGGTGTTAATGTTGGATCGTATGGGGACATAGGAAGCGTGGTTGGCGCGGTGATTGGGGATGAACTCATTCGATCACACATGGGATCGCCAGAGGGCATTGCTTCGAGAGCATCAGTTGCAGAGGTAGCATCCATCGATGAACTGCTCTTCGAGGGAAGAGCTGGTTGAGGAGAATCTGGCCGCTCTGCAGATACTGTGACCGTAATCTGTGTCTGGTCATCCTGTTCTCTGTTCTGGACAGCGCTGTCTGACGGGACAAGGAAAGGACGTGGTTTGTACTTGATATTACTATTCAGTTGATCTGTGGATGTCTTGTTAACTCGGTGTAGATCTCCCGATAAATTCTCCTTGTCAGAAACGGTGTTGCGGTGGTGATCCCCTGTGAAGACGTCATGGATGAACTAAAACAGGTCACACTGGTCACCTACTGTTGGATCCACGTCCGCTACGACTACGATCATTTCCATCGCGACGGTTTGACATTGCAATCTTGTGCTTTTCGTATACATGACGTCGCCACATACTCTTTGCGTTTACGCCTGCATACGTTCTTCTACAAAAGGTGCAGCGTAGTCGTGGCTCTTCCCCTTCTGGCCAACCGTCAGGACCTAGCGCTTTGAGATCTTTTTTCTTGGCAGGACACCAGCCTCTAGGAGGCTCGAGTTGAGGAGGGTATGGGATAGCTTCAGAATTTGTCGAGACGGAGGATATAAAATCGTTTGGATCCAAGAACCACTCGGTGTTGGTGGCCATGAGGGAATAAGAGAGGCCTTCGGGGTAGCGGTGAGCGTTGGGGAATGCGGTAAACGGGGGGTGAATGAAGACGACGTTGGGATCTGATGGGGAGGGATCCATAAGAGGCATGTGGTGGGCTAGTGAGGTATGATGTCGAGCTGGAGGGAGTTTGAATGGATTTTGGTGGTGTGATTGAGGGGCGGTATTTGGTGCATATGGTTTTGGATTGAACGAGTCGGCAGCGGGGGTGAAGAAAGCAATATCAGCGGAGGGAGAGAGACGACGTTTGAGAGGGCGGGATGGATTTGCGGGGAAAGCGGTGGTCACAGACATCATCATCAGCATGGGAAGGGGACACGAAGAGAAAAGCCTTTTGCGCTTATTTCACCACATTTCAAGCGGAGTTGACACGCTACTTTACAACAACGCGTCAATCACGTGATAACTTAATATCTTACAACAACGCCAGACTCGCGTAGCTGTCATAGAACTTTGAGTCTCGTTCATATTCGATAGCTGGACATCGCTTACCCTGCCAACATTAAAGCCCCTCCAAATGGCGTTATGGAACCAACGAATCTGGAGCTTTACAAACGTTATCTTCCACTCTTATATACAACACTCTTCGTACCGTGTCAGAACGAGCCCCATGGCGCTTCCTGAGAACAAAACACCACCCGTTAGTATCGCCGGTCCAGAAAACGGATGTGTCGAGAATCTGCGGTGCAGAGAGACGAGCATCGATCCCAGCCCATTGATAATCTTGCTTGTCGCCGTCAGTACCAAGACGATCCTGCGGACAGGCTACAAACCGCATATGTTGACGCTCTCTCCCACATTTTGAGCTCGTCAGCCGTGATTCCGGTTTGGTGTTTGAGTCCATGTGAGCCAACGGCCCCAGTGACCATCCCAGCAAAGACTGTGGTGGCATCGCCCTTGAGTGGACACATCTACAACGTGAACGTGGAGACCAACCCAAAATGGCACCTGACTTCCATAGAAATGGAGAGGTATACCCGCCACTCATCGTGGGGGTTAACAATGGCGATGAAGCACTAGTGGTCATGTGGTAGTGAATTCAAGAGGTATCCTGGACCAAACAGGCGTAATCAACGTTACTCTAACTCACCATGGGCAAGGCCCAAAAGAAAACTGGCAAAGGTCGTCTGGACAAATATTATAAGCTTGCCAAGTACGTGTGGTTGTCCATATCACGTATCTCCGTGACCGAGTATTCCCAAGAGAGCAGGGTTACCGCGCTCGCTCGGCCTTCAAGCTCATCCAACTGAACAAGAAATATGCTTTTCTCGAGTCTGCACGCTGCTGTATTGATCTCTGTGCAGCCCCTGGTGGCTGGCTTCAGGTTGCAACCAAGTACATGCCAACCAACAGTGTGATCGTCGGTGCGACCCTTTCCCCTGCCAAACTCATCCCATACCAAGCGACCGTCGTCCAGGTGTCGATTTGGTACCAATTAAACCAATACCAAGAGTTGCGACGTTCGTTGCAGATATTACCACCCCCCACTGCCGTAATCTCCTCCGGGGTGAACTCAAAGACTGGAAAGCAGATGTCGTGCTTCACGACGGTGCACCTAATGTCGGTACTGCGTGGATTCAGGATGCTTACGCCCAGTCTGAACTCGTCCTTCTGAGTTTAAAATTGGCGGTTGACTTCCTCACCAAAGGAGGAACATTTATCACCAAAGTCTTCCGAAGTGCTGACTACAACAATCTCATCTGGGTGTTCAACCAATTATTTGCGAAAGTAGAAGCCACCAAACCACCTTCTTCGAGGTTAGCCTCTATCTCATCATTTGATGCGGATACTTAGGTACAGTGGGCAGAAACGTCTCTGCCGAGATCTTCGTCGTATGTCGGGAATTTCTTGCCCCAAAACACATCGACCCAAAATTTCTCGACCCCAAGCATGTGTTCAAGGATCTAGGCGCCACCCCTTCTGGTCACGACAAAAGTTCATCAGCCAACAATGCGCAGGCCAATGTCTTCCAGCCAGAGAAAAAACGCAGAAGACGAGATGGTTACGACGACGGCGATTATACACTTTTCATCAAAACTTCCGCGAACGAGTTCGTCCGTGGTTCCGAACCCGTCAATGTGCTCGGTCTCGCTAATAAAATCACTTTTGAAACCGAGGAAGAAAAGCAGTACGGAATTCGTCTTCTTTATTCCAATGCGATCGAACTGGTTATTGTACAGGTGGTTGGAACCGAGCATAACCACTCCCGACATCAAGGTCAATTTCGAGGATCTCAAGGTATTAGGCAAGGGTGATTTCAAAGCTCTGTTGAAGTGGCGGTTAGCCATGCGAGAAGAGGTGAATCTTCTCTGTCAATCGACTTGCTTTGCTGATTAGTCTACGCGAAGCTTGGCTTGGAAGTGAAGACTAAACCTACTGCTGAATTTACGGAGGCAGCTGAAATTTCTGAGGTGGTTGATGAAGAACAGCAGATACAAGAAGAGGTTGGATTTTATCGTATTAGTTACTTCCTTGATTGACAGTTCGCGCCAGCTGGAAAGACGGAACGCAGAGGCCGCAACGAAAGCTAAACGTTCTCGGAGAAGGGCAAATGAAATCAAAGCAAAGACTGTCCAACGGCTACAGTTGCAGATGACAGCTCCTCTGGATATCGGTCTCGAACAGAACGATGCATCACTCAGCATGGGTCAAGACGATATCTTTGACCTTGTCGATATGCAGAGGATACTCCGGAAAAGGGGTGGCATCGACCAACTTGTCTCAGACCTGGAGATGCCCTCCGACGAGCAGGAAGAGGATAAAGCAGATGGGGGTGAGGAAGAACTCGTTGATTATGAAGGTGAAATGAGAATATCGATTCTCGAAGCTAACCTCGATAGCATGTACGATGCCTACCAAGAGAAGTTGAGGGAAAAAGACGCGAAGTATCGGGTGGTAGAGGCCAGGAGGAAAAAAGGCCAACTTGATGAATGGAGCGGCTTGAAAAGTGATGAAGATGCGAGTGGTGAAGAGAGTAGCGAAGTTGGGGGTTGGGAGATGGGTGACTCTTCTTCAGACGAAAGTGATGATAACGAACCCTCACCGGGGCAGAAACGAAAACGGCCTAATCCAGCCAATGGTGCTCAACCACCCTCCCGCGCCGCGCAGGTTTGGTTTAGCCAAGACATTTTCGAGGAAGTAGAAGAGCCTAATGAAGACGATGAACATGGAGACGTAGAGATGGTTCCAACTTCAGGTCAAGGCCAGCAGGATGTTCAGCGTGACAAGGTAGAGGGTCACTTTCTGTTCTTTCTCGTCTCTAACAATGACAAGTCTGGGACGAATGATCTCGGGGTCATCCCCGTCGAATCTAGGGATGATGCCGATATGTGGGACGTCGAGGACGAAAATATAGATCAAGCAAACCAGACTTACATTCAGAGTGCGGTTTGACCCCTAAGGTTACTATGGACCAGGACTAATACCTCCATAGAACACGGTCTAGCAACCGCGGAAGCTGTCACTCTCGCGCAACGGTTGGTCAATCGCAGAACAACTAAAACGCAGTTATTGAATGATGGATTCAATCGCCATTCACTTAATGACAAGGATGGCCTCCCTGCCTGGTTCCTTGACGACGAAGCGAAGCACTACAAATCCAATGTTCCTGTCACGAAAGAGGCAGTTGCTATCTTGAGGGCGCGTCAGCGTGCTCTTGATTCTCGTCCTATCAAGAAGATCGCAGAAGCTAAGGGTCGGAAAAAACTGCGAGCTGCCCAGCGTTTTGAAAAGGCTATGAAGAAGGCTGAAGGCGTGAACGCAACGACGGACATGTCTGAACGTGAGAAGGCCCAACAGATTGAGAAGCTTATGCGGAAAGGCATGACAAAGGGAAAGAAGAGGGAGGTTAAGGTTATAGTTGCAAAAGGTGCGCACAAAGGCATTAAAGGACGGCCAAAAGGTGTCAAGGGTCGCTACACCATGGTAGATGCTCGGATGAAAAAGGAGGTACGTGCTGATTATGAGCAATCTCAGAATCAAAATCTCACTCATGCCCTCACAGGTACGAGCTAAAAAAACGGGGCGAAAAGGCGAAAGGAAGAGGCGAGGTAACAATTATTAGAACCTTGAAGCCTCTATCTTGCTCCCTATTAACTTATATGCCATGACGTGTGGGCTGAACCTCAAGGAGCTCAAAATCATTTCCCCAGATAAACCGCTCGCGGTTTATCCTTGCTTCCAGATAGTAAAGAAACTGAGGTGAGTTGATCGCATGCTGCCAAGAAACGCCTCCAATTCGGTCCGTCAACAGTACCCCGGAATTTCACCTAAAGTGGTTGAGTCAGGTAGTTGTGGGCCAACGGAGAACTGACCTGGCAGAGTTCCATCTTCTGAGTACTCTGAAGATCTGTTATACTCTCACTACAGACTTCCACCGAACTGTCCGTATTGACATCACTTGAAGTCGATAACAAGTTCGAGTCGTTACTTTGCTTCAAAGTGAGGCTATCGTGGAGGTAATATGTCTTTCCTTTATAGCTAAATGTCGATGGCGGATCGGGTTGCGACAAGTAGACCTTAT
The DNA here is from genome assembly GCA_038088675.1 of Xanthoconium separans. NCBI lineage: Eukaryota > Fungi > Basidiomycota > Agaricomycetes > Boletales > Boletaceae > Xanthoconium > Xanthoconium separans. Next base: position 2,987 of record JBBPJL010000198.1, on the reverse strand, counting down.
TGGTCAAGCTATAGGAATACTCAGTACCGTACCTCTCTGCTCTGATAACGGGAAATCAACACACAAAGAACAGAACTTCTCAGCGTAATCTCGAAGAGCAGGTGGCTGTTGGATCAAACTAAGATCATCCCAGTTGAAGATAGACAGCTGCACATCAATTGGCCTGAACGACAAGATATCACTAAGTCAATTATTCATGGATGGCAATACTAACCGGTCTGGTAACATCAAGTTCACATATGTTTCCTTGCCCACTTGACAGCTTGAGTCCCACCCACTGCTGACTAGGTTATCGGACGCGGAGCGTGGTGGGACAGGGTTTGCATTTGGAACCAACTCGTCGGACGATGGCATGTTCCTGTAGTTCAGTGCGTTCTCTTGTGTTGCTGCAAGCCTGGAAGCCAAAAAACCAGAGAGCTTCACTTCGAGCTTTAAAACGTATTGAGGAATTTTCGAGACTTCTTCGGGAATTGTCCTGTAAACCAGCCGGTGTAAAGACTTTCGTTCGCCGAGGGCAGCCGTCGACATGGCAGGTGGAACACTGCATAAATGCAAGCTGTTAGCGACTCAGGAAAAACCTAGCAACACCGACCTTGGAACAAAAGCCAATGGTGTGCCGGAGGTTTCAACCCATTTGAGGGTGTCTGGAAGAGATAAGGTACCTCTCAGCGGAGTAAATATTGAAGTTCGCTGTAAATCATCGCGTGATGATATCAAGATATGGCCAAACCTGAATATTGATTAGGACTCATCAACAAAACAATAAATATGCATACGATGCCGCGATACTCCTTTGACGATACGAGGTGCTTTCAGGAGTGTGTGGACAAATGAGTTGGCTGAGCTCCTCTCCACCCCTGCATCCTAATTAGTGTACCGATAATCTCTCTGCAATGTACTCACTGATCAAGGTTGAGCAAGCGGTGTGAGTTATCAGCTAAGCCACCAGTAGTTGTTACGTCTTCATAAGTATCAACACCCAACCAGTCTGCGACTCGGCGCAGTCGGAATGCACCACCAGAATGCATTGCCCAAGGGAGAGGAGAGGGTGTGAAGAAAGGATAAACAGAATACCTATGCGGCTCAGAGGTTGTAACAGGAGAGTCCCTGATCTCGCTGGGTGCATCAAAACAAACGGTACGCGCTTGGGTTCCAACCTGAAAGTTTGATGCGTCTCAAATCCATATCGCTCTTAGAAAACACACACCTCTAGTGAAGCGCGGAGTGCCAACCCTTGGGCAGCGACGATGTCGTTGGGATGCTTGGCACATATGCGCACCTATGTGGCAATGGCAAGGAATTCATGGGCTAGGTTGAGAATGCATACCTTGCCCCTGTAACCATGATTCTCGACATAAGCACCAGCTAACCGAGATATACGTTGCAACAAATCTGGACGGATAGGACGACCAGTTGGAAGTTCAAATATTTCGTCAATTATACCCTAAGAAACGGATTGAAAGACACATGAATACCGAGTAGTAATGCTTGTACCTTTTTCAAGGAACTGATATATTCAGTCAATCCTTTCAACGAACCCCGTAAACCTTCAACACGGAGAGCGAGTGGACTAGAGGTCAAAGATATATGTACGTTATACTGTGTTGACAGTTGCAGGAGATCGACCCCGTCTGC
>JBBPJL010000197.1:0-24267 GCA_038088675.1 Xanthoconium separans | reverse complement strand
AATTGAGGGGATTTAGCCCTCATGCTGGGCTATCCAGCTCTATAGTGTAGTATTACTCTGACCATCCTTTTAGGTCAGAATAAATTCTTTCCTTATGTACCCGCACGATTCATATTCGTGCAGGTCAACGGGTGTCATACTCGGGAGAAGTCGCCGAGTGACAATACAACATCGTATGGGATAAGTCGGAAGACATCGGATAGGAGTGGTCCCTATCGTGAGGAGTGAAAGAGTTCAAAGGTTAATAAGGAAAAACAAACGTGCCGGTCACAAAGTCGTAACAGGGAGAGGAAGCTTTGTAAGGTCTGGCTGTTGACCTCCTAAAGTCTCTCCAACACCCTCTATGGCATGGGAAGATTCCTCTTCTGAGTCACCTGATGCCACATCTTCAGCATAGCCATCTCTGAGATGCAGTGATGCTTCTGACAGAAATGCCAATATTTCAGAGCTCAATTGATCTGCCCTTCTTGTCATGGCTAAACATTGAATATCGGTAGGATGAGTTCCTAGGGATCGTATGTCCTTCCAGAGTGATATTTGAGCTTCTTCTAGTTTCAGGCCCTTTGCAAGCCAAGTGGCAGCACTGCCATCAGCACATTTCGGTGATTGCAGGAGCCGAAGCTCCACTCCCTGAATGCTGGGTGCTTCATCAGTTCCACATAAATATTCTCACAAAAAGAAACTATTCTAAGCTTACCTTGTTGAAGCCGAAGATGGAAAATATCCATTGCCGATGGATTGCTTGTGCGATTTCTTTGTGCATTAATCTCTTCTGCTAACCACTGATCTCTCTGCTCCTGGGTGACTGTGGCATTCAAATCATTATATGCTGCTGATGAGGACTTCACTGACTGCTTTGCATTCAGTGTTACGGTTTTCCCATGGTGTGTTTATTTTTCTTACTATTACTTCGGACTCATTCCCTCCTCACAATGGAACTGTTTCCATCCAATGCCTTCCGACTTTTCCCTACGATGCTGTATTGTCACTCGGTGGATTACTCTGAGTATGACTCCCTTTTTGTTCTGCTTGCTGACATTCCACTTTTTTGGACAGCGGAACCCCATTCCCTTCCTATTCCCCTTCGTTCTGACTAGCGGAACCTTTTTACCTTTCCTATGGGACCCGATGGTCCGTGCTACACTTTGCATCGTATAAATACTTGAGTCCTGTACTTGTAAACAGTAATCTAGTTCTATGCCATTCATACCGCATTTACTGGAGTTCCACTTGCTTGAAGAACACCTTCTTCTCACTCGTGTCCTTCTTCTCCTCCCTTGCGAAGAACTAGGACTTCGCGTTGTTACAAGAGAACCCTTCACTTAGAGTTGAGTACGACATCGACAACTTTGCTTCGCTTAAGTCGTTGACTATCAAACAGAACATTGCTTACTCTTTGTTTCGCCCTCTACAACTGTGTTTACTCCAGTTGTCACAGTAAGTGTAACAAAAGAACTAGATTATTGATCAGGCCCTGTTCCCTAACAGAAGGCCTCGCCCATCATATCGTGGTTTCGTGCCCCCTCGTCTTCCCCCGAGCCCTCACCAAGTGTGGATCTCCCATCACCATCCCAAAGACTCCCAGACCTCTGGAAACTACCTACCAGACATCCAGACTACCTCCCTCTCCTGAGAAGGCTTGCCTCTCTCAAAGAAAAGGGAAACTACAGATGGGCTCAAGAAAGAGTTCGGGAACAGAACCTTGCTGAAGGAAGACTGGTACATGCTCTCCTGCCTCGTTTTTTCATTTCAGTCAGTCTTACTCTACCTGCAGCTCACCCAATCCCTGAGCCAAACCCAGTAACCATCCCAGAACCTACTATCAAGGAAGAAGATAGATTCAGCCCCATTGATTGGTCTGCACCAACTTCCCCAGTATGACCCAAACAAATCCCTCTTCCCCCTGATCCTGACTCAGACTCCAAAGACGAAATGCCTGAATTAAAGGCCGGACTACCTGACGAGTTCTCTGGAAATGGCATAGATGCCAACTGGTGGCTACATGCCATGGATGCATACTTCACCATCAACCTGAAGTACAACGACGAAGCAAAGATCGTCACTGCCCTGAACAGGATGAGTAAGGGCAAAGGAAGAACGTTCTCCGAAGGATATTACGAGCGTATGGCTAAGAAACTAATCCCAGAAACAGACCAAACCTGGGAGAAGTTCAAAGCTGATTTCAGGAGCATGATGTCCATCCATGATGAGGCATCTTCAGCTAGGAGAAAACTCTACGCCATCCACCAAGGACCTAACACTGAGGAGGCCTACAACAAGTTTGCTTCCAAGTTTAAACTCCTGGCAGCTCAGTCTGGGATCATTGATCAATCCACTCTCTGCGAAACCTTCAGTCAAGGAGTACACAATGACCTTATGGAAAAGGTACTAGGCTCCAATGAAGAGCCCCTCACCGTCGATGCATGGATCAAAGCGGCCAGAAAGTTCACCCACCAAACTGAGCACATCAGAGATATCTGAGGCAGGAGACCCGGATTCGGAGGATACGGAACCACCTCCACCCACACCCGCGGCCCCAATGCTATGGACGTTGACTACATCCGACTCTCCCCTGTAGAGAGGGCCAAACTCATGAGAGAAGGAAAATGCTTCATATGTAAGAAGCTGGGGTGTTCCACCAGGAACCACAAAGACAACCAAAAAGGATCTGGAAACTGGAGATCCGGACCTCGCTCTGACCAACCTTTGCCACGCCCACCTGTACAAAACTGGGTTGTTGAGGGCAAACCGGCAGAGAAAGAAGAAAAGAACAAGGCGATCAGAATGATAGAACAGCTGGTTGCAAAAGAACACAGAGTAAAGGAAATGGCCAAATCCCTCCGAGAAATCTATCTAGAGGACCCGCCAACCTATCAAACTAAGGAGACCCCTATGGAAGGAATCAATCAGACCTGGACCGCACCCAAAAGGGGTGCAAAGCTCTTGGAAGAAAAGGTGAAACAGAGACTCAAGGATTTTTAGACAGGCATCGAGGACCGACTACTTGAACGCCTAGAACAAACCCCATTGTAACTACTATAGAGGAAAAGTCAATTTTAATACCTCTACAAGTATCTGCAATGGGGGGAGTTCATGTCAGACAAACCACTGCCTTGATCGACTGTGGGGCAACATCCTGCTTCATGGATGAACCCTACGCTCGGAGAAACCAATTCCCCTTCTTCCGACTTGCTGAACCTCAAGAAGCATACAATGTGGATGGAACCATTAACAAATCTGGAACCATCCACTATCGCACCCGAATCACCATTTATATTCAAGGAGTTCCCCGAAACCAGGATTTCTTCATTGTCCGATGTGGGAAACAAAACATGATCCTAGGAATGACCTGGCTCACAGAAGTCAATCCCCTCATCGATTGGTCCTTGGGAACTGTAGAAATAAATGGCGATCCTCATCTCCCCTCTCAACGACAGCCCATACATCAACGATACCTCTTAAGAGCCATGGGGTTAGACATGGATGACTGCATCGAACATTGCATCTACAAAAGAAAAGGATTGGGAGAATACCTCCCAAAGAAGGAGTGGATACAGCGAACCACTCTTTGAACTCAACTCGCCCAGGAAGCAGGAACTAAGAAAACTGAACTTCCTAAAGAATATGAACGATACAAAAAGGTCTTCGAGGAACCATCTAATGAACTACCCCTGAAACGAGCCTTTGACCATAAGATTGAACTCACCAAGGAGTTCGTACCCAAAAGAGAAAAAGCCTATCAATTAAATCCCATGGAACAAGAGGCCTGTAAAAAGTTCATCAAGGAACACCTTGCCTCCGGAAAGATAGAACCGTCCAAATCTCCACAAGCATCCCCTTTCTTCTTCGTCCAGAAGCAAGATGGAAAACTCCATCCTTGTCAAGACTTCTGATACCTTAACTCCCAGACAGTGAAAAACGCCTATCCACTACCTCTCATAGGTGATCTCATTGATAAGCTAAATGAATTGGAGCTATTCACCAAGATGGATGTGCGATGGGGATACAACAACATCAGGATCAACCCGGCGGACAAATGAAAAGCTGCTTTCATCACTCCCTATGGTCTCTATCAGCCAACTGTGATGTTCTTCGGAATGTGCAACTCTCCCGCTACATTCCAGACCTACATGAATGACACCTTCGCTGACATGATCGCTGAAGGATGGTTAGTCATCTACATGGACGACCTCCTCATCCACTCAAAGAACGATCCCAAATTGCACGAAGAACGGACACAAAGAGCATTGGCCTGAATGGAGGAGCAAAAACTCTTCCTCAAACTCAAGAAATGCACCTTCACCACAAAAGAGGTCAAATACCTTGGCATGGTAGTAGGGATGGAAAAGTGCAAATGGACAAAACCAAAGTAGACGCCATCCGAGACTGGAAACCCCCTCAATCTGTAATGGCGGTCCGCTTCTTTCTTGGATTCTGCAACTTCTACCGGAAGTTTATCCCAGGATTCTCCAATATCGCTCAACCACTCAATGACCTCACCAGAAAAACCACAAAGTGGGAATGGACATCCATCCATCAGAAAGCTTTTGAATGGTTAAGAGACACCTTCCTACGACGCCCCGTCCTCACCATGCCAGATACTTCCAAACCATTCACTCTGATGACAGATGCTTCCCTCATTGCAACCAGAGCAGTCCTCATGCAGAAAGATGAAAATGGAGATCTTCATCCATGTTCATACCTATCAAAAACATTATCTGAAGCAGAATGAAATTACGACATCTATGATAGGGAACTTCTCGCTGTCATTCATGCTCTAGAAGAGTGGAGACATTATCTCATGGGCACAGAACATGTGGTTACCGTCCTCATGGACCACAAAAACCTTACCTATTTTCAGCAACCTCAGAATTTGTCCCGCCAACATGCCAGGTGGCAGCTTTTCCTTCAAGAATATAATTTTGCCTTCCAACACTGCCCCGGATCTCAAATGGGACCAGCCGACATGCTGTCACGACCAGAAGGAGTTACCACCACTTCCGACAACACCGCGAAAATACTCCTTCCGGAGCAGTTGTTCATCCGAACAATTGATACCAAACTGCATACCAAACTCCTTGCTTCCACCCCATCAGACCCCCTGGTCCTTGAATGATTAAAGCTTCTCAGCACGGACCATGATAAAGTCCTACCTACCCACTTTAATAACCCAATGGACTGGGCTTACACTGATGGTATCCTCTACTATAAAGAATGAGCTTATGTACCAGATGTCCTTCTTCGTTGACACCTAGTGGAAGAATGCCACTCCTCCCCTCTCAGTGGTCATAACGGCTATTTTCGCACCATTGCCATCCTAGAAAAGGACTATTGGTGGCCGGGAATGACAACATTTGTCCACCAATATATTTCTGGTTGTGCCTCCTGCCAAGCCAACAAAGTTCAAACTCACCCAACTATCCCCACCCTCTCTCCTATTACCTCCACCGCAACCCGCCCATTCCAGCAGGTGTCTGTTGATCTTATCACTGGACTACCAACTAGTAATGGCTTCAATTCCGTCATGGTCGTGGTCGACCATGGGCTTAGTAAGGGGGTTATTTTCGAACCTTGTACCAAAACTATTGATGCCACCGGGGTGGCCAAGATCTTTTTCTCTTCCGTCTTCAGACGCTTTGGGCTACATGACAAAGTAATCTCGGACTGAGGACCCCAATTTGCCTCTGCCTTTGCCATCGAACTAGCTAGACTCCTCCAATACGATGTTGCCCTTTCTGCCACATACCATCCCCAAACCGATGGAGAAACTGAAAGAGTCAATCAAGAATTAGAAACATACCTCCGCATCTTTTGTGATGGAATTTCACAAAAATGGGTGGATCTTCTTACTACCACCGAATACCATCACAATTCCGCACGCCACTCCATCACCAAACAAACTCCATTCTTCCTGATGATGGGATACGAACCCTGCTCTTACCCCCCCCTTGGAAAAACCTTCTTACCCGCTTTAGAACAACGAATGAACTCATTGGAAAAAGCCTGAGAAGAAGCCATTGCTGCTCATGACAAAGCCAGGCAATATATGGCTAAAGGAATCATGTTCAAATTCATCCCATGGAAAACCGGACAGAAAGTATGGCTGGATTCCCGAAACCTTAGGCTAAGATACCCTACCCGGAAACTCGCCCCTCGAAGAGAGGGACCTTTCGAGATCACCCAAGTACTTTCCCCAATCTTCTACCGTCTCAAACTCCCTCCAACATGGAAAATCCACAACGTATTCCATGCTTCCCTCCTATCCCCATACAAGGAAACCGAGGAACACGGAGAAAACTTCTTCCCAGAACCACCAGATATAATAGAAGGAGAAGAAGAGTGGGAAGTCGAGAACATCTTGGCACACCGAGGGTCGCCTGCCCAATGATTGTATCTGGTCAAATGGAAGGGCTATTCCACAGCAGAAAACACTTGGGAATCAACACAGAACCTGCGGCACTCCGCAGAACTAATTCAGGAATACTGGGACCGACAGGGAGATAAGAAGTAGCCAATCGGGATTAATACTGGGAACAGCTATAAGGTGCACCGTTTGATGGCAGGCTTTCCCTCATCCCCATCTTTACCACTGAAACATGTACGCCACCGTCAATGACCTCCCCTTCGACACCCCCCTTCATCTTCACCACTTCCCTCCCGAACATCGCCACATGGCCCTTAGCGCCCTCCTCTCCAACCCTGTCGTCCATAGATATCTTAAACAAGACAATGCCTTTGTGCATGGTGGCGCTGATACCCTCATCGCTGTCGCCCAATCCCTCCATACCGTTAAGCGAGTCCATGAGATTGCTATGGGAGATGTACTCGAACCCAACCCTGGACACGTCCTCATGGACGCCACCATCTCCGAAGCCCAACAATATGTCTACAACACTCTCCAACACTTTGGAGTTATTACGGCCCTCAACAAACTCCCTTTCATTGTCATTGCCCCTGTTATTCATACTGTCTTCAGATCCCTTCCCCACCAATATCAGCAGTTCTACCTTGATCAGTCCATCACCCCCTGGGACAACCCCCTCGATATCTGGGACAAAGACTCCTCAGTCAGAGAAGACCTCACTAGCGCCGCCTCCACCACCACCTCTAGAGATTCCTCTCCTCTATCCCCATCCAATAAAGAAAACTCTACCCCCATTCCTGTGCCAGCCCCTAGTAAGCCCAACGAAGGAAGCATCAACTCTGGGGGATCTCATCCGGGAATTCGCTTTGGAGCTAATGGAGAGAACCCCTTTGCTGATGGGGGACTCATGGATTGAATCCTGGCCACTCTCCCCCTTGCCCACCATCCCTCTTCCTCTCCCATTAGATCCCCCAAAGCTGGTACTAGGGAATACATCATCATTGGAGGATTACACTCTTTGGATGTCAAGGGCCAACAAGGAGACAAAGGTAAAAAGATGGCTTCAGTACTGCCCTCACCCGCAGGGTCTTCGACCAACCCCATTGACATTGACCGCTTCCCCACTCCCCGCTCCTCCACATCTCCCTACAACCATCGCACCTGATGCTTTGTTTGTAGGGGCACGGACCATATACGACCAGACTGCCCCCATTACACTTGCCCCGTCTGTCACAAAACAGCACCAGGCCATGTGCAAAAAGATTGCCCCTTCTTTACTTGCTTACGCTGTGGCCACCAAGGGCACACACCAGAGTACTGCTGGGAAAAGCCGTCGATCGAGGATTCATACGACCTCACCGACTACGAAGTCAACTGTGGTGACGATTGAGGAGACTTCGAGCCATAGAGAAGAGCTAATGTTACGGTTTTCCCATGGCACGTTTATTTTTCTTACTATTACTTCAGACTCATTCCCTCCTCACAATGGAACTGTTTCCATCCAATGCCTTCCGACTTTTCCCTACAATGCTGTATTGTTACTTGGCGGATTACTCCAAGTATGACTCCCTTTTTGTTCCACTCGCTGACGTTCCGCTTTTCCAGACAGCAGAACCCTGTTCCCTTCCTATTCCCCTTCGTTCTGACTAGCAGAACCTTTTTACCTTTCCTATGGGACCTGATGGTCCATGCTACACTTCACATCGTATAAATACTTGAGTCCTGTGCTTGTAAACAGTAATCTAGTGCTATGCCATTCATACCACGTTTACTGGAGTTCCACTTGCTCGAAGAACACCTTCTTCTCGCTCGTGTCCTTCTTCTCCTCCCTTGCGAAGAACTAGGACTTCACGTCGTTACAAGAGAACCCTTCACTTAGGGTTGAGTATGATATCGACGACTTTGCTTTGCTTAAGTCATCGACTATCAAACAGAACATTGCTTACTCTTTGTTTTGCCCTCTACAACTGTGTTTACTCCAGTTGTCATGGTAAGCATAACATTCAGGAATTTCCATTTAAGGCTCTGGGCTGCCAGCCAAGAATCAGCAAACTTCCCTGTATCAGAAGGGGATAATTCACTCATCCGAATCATCTTCATAAAGTTGGAGTCATTCATCTGAAAGTCCAGGAGCTCCTGCCAATAAGGGGAAGACATTCCCTGGGCAGACCTTGATATCACATTTAAGATTGACCACAATGTCTCGATAATTTCTCCATCGACCCATCCAGAACCAGGGATGTATAAAGGGGCATACCATGCAAAGCATTCCAATCAGTGGCCATGCACATGCCATATGCCGATACCTGGTGTAATATTGACATTGGCAGGCAGCTGTATGAATCAGCTATTCATCAATTGGGTTCTAAGCTTCTTCATATAGGAGCAATTGATGTCATAAAATAAAATGACCTGTGCAATGTCCCCCATATTGTATTTCAATGCATTTGCAAGGGAGTAGTCCATGTTGACCTGTCTGTGAAGCTCTGTCAAAGAGGGTTGATTGTGTTCATCAGAGGCAGCATTTCTACCTTTCTCCTTTCTGGAAATCCACTACAGTGTGTGGAACAAAACACCCATGCCAGGCGCACACAGTCACTCTGATTCCAGTGGATTCAAGTTTTCCATGACTTGCATTGGCCTGGTTCACTGCCCGATGATTATTGCAATCGGACTTCTGTGTGGATGTGTATATTGGCAAATAAAAGGATCAAAAATTGAATCCAAACCTCCAATGGATGATTTGTATTCTGCAGATAAGCCTTGTAATTGGCTCTTGTAACCATATATCCTTGACCATCCATTAGCCACACCTGATTTTCGGGTCTCCTCTCATGTAGGTGTTCAGCTTTGAAGTTTCCATCCATGATGAATGTCCAGGTATACTTCCAGCTATAGAATGTCAATTCTATTTCTCCGCAACATGGTCAACAATTGGAATGAACTCTTTTAGATCACTCAGAGAGGGATCGGTATTGACACCCAGCTGCAGACATGTTGGACAGAACAAGGCTAATTCACTGGCGGTAGGCATTCGGGGCCGATGCCCGAAGCCACCCCATTTCTTCATCTTCAATGACTGCCATTGATGCGAAACCCTCAATAGTTCTTGGTACCGATTCTAATATGTACCTCAGTTATTATGCTGTTGAGCTATAAAATCAACTTACCGGCACCACATCTGGGAAGATATTGGATGTGATTCGCCATATTTTGGAGTAATAGTTCATCGCCGATGTTCCACACTCCAGATTGTCCCGTATGAAATCATCCAAGACACTGAATGTAAAGCATGTTTGTGGGTTCTTTATAGTCGCAGGGAACAATTTCCGCTGAAGAAGCTGCAAGTGAGGGGGTGGGGATCCTAGACAATTGCAGTATTTCACAGTAACAAAGTGTACCCCAGTAATATCAACCACAGTTACATATGGTGTATGGGCTGGTGGTCGGAGGTGGAATGGTGCAGTGCCGATGTCTTCCCACTCATATTCTTCAATAGAATCGCAATGGGGCCGATCGGGTTTTGATCTTGTATTCTCCATCAGACAAGGAGTTCCTTTGTGTCCAAGATGCATTTTCAATCCAATCTAGGCTTCCTAAGTAAACGGGTGAATGTTTGAAACATAATGGACATACTGCCTGCAAAGTAACTTCTTCATAAAACCTTCCGGTCCATTGCCAAAGCTGATGAAATGGATTTTGTCGATGGTTGTGTATGATGCATTCCTTGCAAAACATCAGTGACCCAAAGCAGTCACAGCATTTGTAGGTTGCATCGGCATCACATTTGCAGTATTGGAGGAGCTTCCATGTCCAGTATGCATTGCAAGAAATCATCCTGGTGTGGAAGCCAATCTCGGAGATAATCATTATCTGTCTGGAATGTATGGTGTTCAATATCAATGAAAGAACGGACTGCTTGTAGCAGCATTGACCTTTGTCATTGGTAGTTTAAGAGGTTGCATATCCTCAAACCAAAGCTCTTCTTCATCCATGTTCATCCCTTGATCCAATGTTGATTGGGGAGTGCCTTTCATTGGTGATACTGAGGACCTTGGGTAGCTTGCTCTCGGTGCAGGTTCACTTGGCATTCTAACCAGTTTTGCAGTTTCTCCCCTTTTTGTCTCCTTCGTGATCCATGTCAGATGAGTAACCTTTGTAGGATTAACTTTTCTTTGATGCTTAGGCATTATGATCAATGAATGTAGAGCGACACAGATGCCAGTGGATTTTGAGCATGCCCATTTGGCATCCTGTGAGCTTCAGTGCCCTGAAGTGCTGTGCTTCCATATATGGTTACATCATCTTTCGGTAATCTGGTGAGCCGGTGATTTCAGATCCTGAAGCAATGCAGTACGTAAGAGACAGGTCAATAGCCAATAGGTAAATAGCCAATCATTCTGAATGGAATACGGCCTTCATGGGCACATCAGGAGGACAGCTACTTGCTTTCTGATTCCTGCTCTCTATCATATTTCTGTATCTGCAGCCTTCATTAAACAATTAGAAATATGATGTACAGTTGGTTAGTCAATGCATGTCATGTTTGGCTGAAGACCCTATCACAGCAGAGGTATCAGCCGAAATGTGTTAGCCGCTTTTTGACCATAACCGACATGTTCTCGGCTAACATAATTTGCCTGAAGCTGTGCCTTGAGCAGGGCTTGAAGGAGAAGGGTGCTCGACTCATTGAAAAATAATACCATTAGGCCAGTCAGTTGACCACCTTACCATCTCTAAGATATCTGTCAAACATGTCTGACACCGAATCTATCTATGCTCAAACAGAATATCAGGCCACAGAATATGGTGACTCCGACTCCAGCAATGACTCTGGCGACAAGGAGGAACGTGTTCCTGAAGAGCAAAGTCATGATACAAAATCCAATGGAGAAAATGTCAGACAGCTGTCTCAACCTGGAGAGTCAGATGGGCCCAGTGATGGTAATGGACAGTTAGACAAATGTGCTACAAAAACCAAAGAAAGGGCAAATGATGAGGTGGTTGACCAAAATGGTGGTGATGGTGGTGAGGATGGGGATGATGAAGGGGATGGGGTGGAAGAAGAAGCGGAAGAGTCAGCAGACATGAAGGCTCAGCTATTTCCACCAGAGGCTCTTGCAATCTTACAGGACACTTGGCTGGAGTGGAAGTCTGCAGCTAGAAAGGAGAGAAAAGTCATTTGGAAAGGAATTGCCTGGCAGTTGCAGGAGTTGGAGATCCATGATGGTATCGATTCGGCAGAATGGTCAGCCAGGCTCAGAGTAAGCACAATTTTTAAATGAGAATTTCTTATGACGTCGTCCACCAGGTATACAATCTTTGGATGCACTGACACAGCCAAAGTAGACAAAGGAAGAAGGCTATTCGCCTTGGACAAAAGTGGATGGCCCGATCGGTGATTTGGGAGACCCATAAGGAACAGCTGTGGGATATAATCGCCGATCACTTCAGCAAGCTGCGACAAGCTGCAAACATAGAATGCTGGCAGCCAGCTCTCTCCCTGCTGATGAAGAAGCTCTCAGCAGATGAATTGGAGGCAGCAGAGGCCACAGCGAAACACTGGAATAATCGGGGTGCATCTACAGGAGCTCAAAATCAGTGAGCATCAGGAAGGTTGGTTTAGAACTGTTCAGGTATGAACTGCTGATAGGTTTGCAACTCAGGGTGCATACAAAGTGATGAAAGGGTTTGCTGAAGAGATGTGGAAGCGTGGCGGTCTTTGGCTTCTAATTCTTTTGGGATCCAAGGATGATAAGGGTGATCTGTATTCCCAGATGTAAGCTAAACTCTATTTCAGATGCATTTACTCACAGCCCATAGATATGATTTCAATAAGAGTTTCGCCGATGGTCCGGCATTTAAAGCTTCCGATGCTGTCCTTGGTCCTTTTGATGATTACCTTCAGGAATGTTTTCCAGAAGAGAAGGTTGAGGGTGAGGATGAAGGGGAAGAGCTGGAGAAGAAAAAAGTGAAGAAAACCCAAAAGGTGGTGGGCAAGGATGAGCTTATCACCAGAATCACTGCCGAAGATGGGTCACTATGGATTCCCAATATCGCCGATGCTACCCAGGCCGAGAAGCAATCATTGGTCAGGGCATTCCTGACAGCTCATTATCGTATGTGAATATTGGTTCACCATTGGAGTACCTAACATTTGAAGTATAGGGGATGCATGTCAAAATTCGAAAGCTTCGGTGCCATTCAAAAAGTTAAGGCAGTTTCAAGACAAACTGTTCTTGGAACATCACTTACCTCAAAAGTTCACTTTTCCCGATGATCCGAGCCACATGACCACTGCCAAGGCCATGCAATTTCTCACCTTCGTCCGTCGATGACAGGAACAGGATCCCGGAGACATATTTGAGTTCCAACATTGGTTAAAGGGGAATTGCCTGATGGCCCCAGTGAACCCCAATGAAGATGAATGTATTGCTAGTGATTCTGATGATACCAATTCTGATGGCACTGTTTCTGATCGATTCAAGGGTGCCGATAAAGAGCAAGGAGATATTATTCAACAAGGGCAAGAAGAGAGTGCTCACTCAGGCAATGATAAAGTGGTGCCATCACAGGCAGATCCTCATCGAAAAGCAGGAGGGAAAGGAAAGGGACGAGCCAATAAGCCCCTGGTGAAATCATCTGGGCCTTCCAAGAAACAGGAAAATATCTTGCCTATGTTGCCGAAGGAAGGAAGTAAGTCCAAAGACGGAACCCCTGACACAGAAAAATCTTCAGCGCCAGATATTCATCGGCAAACCCACTCAGGCAATGATGGAGTGATGCCAGCATGAGCAGATCCTCCTCCGAAAGCTGGAGAGAAGAGAAAGGGACGAGCCAATAAACCCATGGTGAAATCATCTGGGCCTTCCGATGAGCAGGGAAATATTTTGGCCATGTCGACGATGGAAGGAATCATCTCCGAAGACCAAACCCCCAACAAGGAAAAATCTTCAGCACCAGATATTCATCCTCCTTCAGTACAGCCAACTGCAAATGATAAATCAGCTCTGAGGGTGAAGCAGAAGGGTGGTCTTAGCGAATCCGAGGTGTGTTCCATTGCTGACAAATGCCATTTGGAGGCAGCACTGATGCGCCATAATGTCATTAGACACAACTGACAGCACGCCAGAACTCAGGTTCCAAAGTGACATGGAAGGTCAATGTGAGCACATCGGAGCCACAATCCACTTCTGATCAGTCAAGTGGTAAACGCCTCGACAATGCTGATGCCAAACCTTCCAAGCAGGAACATAATGAAGTGCCGAACACTATGACACTCTCACTCCAACCTTCAAAGAAGTCCATTGTTGAGCAGGAAAAGGCAAGGCTATGCAGAACCATCGCCGATGAGCAAACAAAACCTAGACTGTCTGATTGGACAAGTGTTGCCAATCGGCAACCAACTCCTGGTCCCTCATCGGAGGTTCAGCAAAAAAGTGTTGGCATCAGAGGGAAGCAACATGGAGAGAAGGGGAATGACCATGTAAATGGTACGACCTTCACATTGTGTATTTATACATGAGATTGAGTATCTGATGCGGTCTAGATCTTGTTGAGGTGCCCCATGATGCCTACAAAGAACTTCCAGTGATCCAACTTCCACCATTGCATGGTTCCATTAAGGCAGTGCAGCTGAACCATCACACGACGGGACCTCCATTGAAATTGGTGATGAAGAAGAGCTCATCGGCTGTCAGCGCCGATGAAACCAAGTCCATAACAATGTCGATGGCCCAAAGCAATGTCAATCAGTTGGAAGAACAGGGACCCAGACAAATGACCATGGATGGTCCTGACACATCAGCTCATAAATCTGGCAAATCCAAGAAGCCTGCCACATCAGGGATTGGTAATGGCTCAAAGATTGTCAGGCAGAATGTGACCACTGGGAAACGACAAGTGAAACAACTCCAAGTGACAACCTCTGTCGTTAATGATGGTGATACGAACCAGGTCAACCCCATTGAAAGGTCAACCCAGGATAAGCCAGTGACACTGCCAATGAAAATAAGAAGGGGAGGGAAACACCCCAACACCGGCAGACAGGAAAGCCCAATTCTGGCTATGCCATTGGCAAACAAACAGGGAGATCGGCCTAATTTGTCACCAACAGTGTTAAGAGGAGGGAAATATCCCAACACCGGCACACAGGAAGGCCCAATTATGGCCAAGCCATTGGCAAAGACTCTTGGAGATCAGCTGAATTCATTGCCAACGGTGTTAGTTGTGAAGCATGATGCCGTGGGCAATCATGGACAAGGTTTCGAGTTACCTGTTGATACAGAACCAATGACGCCCAGGCGGTCAGGACATCCCCGCAGAGCACCCCCACTTCCAGATGCCGACTTTGAGGCGATGTTACCAAAGGCCAAAAAATGTAAACAATAATGACATGGCTGGTTTATAACTGTACAAGTGTTACAGTTTTATGATTGGCACGTTTAATTTTCACTCTTGAACTCTTTTACTCCTCACGATAGGGACCATCCTTATCCAATGTCTTCCAATACCTCCTGCATGATGCTGTACTGTCACTCGGCAACTCTTCCCGAGTATGACACCCGTTTTTCCCCGCTTGCTGACATTCTGCTCTTCCGGACAGCGGGGTTCCGTTTTTCATTCCGACTCCTTTTCTTCTGCTTCGTTCCAACTAGACGGAACATTTACCTTTCCTATGGGACCCAATGGTCCGTGCTAGTTTTCGTGTCATATAAATAACTTGAGTCTTGTACTTGTAAAACCCAATCTAGTTCTACGCAATTCATACTGCGATTACTGGAGTTCCACTCGCTCAAAGTTTCCCTCTTCTCACTTGTGTCACTTTCCTTCTCCCTCGCAAAGAACTAGGACTTTGTGTCGTTACAAGAGAACCCTTCATTAAGGGTTGAGTACGACACCAACGACTTCACTCCGCTTAAGTCGTTGGCTATCAAACAGAACACTGCTACTATTTGTTTCGCCCTCCACAACTGTGTTAACTCCAGTTGTCACGGTAAGTGTAACAAAAGAACTAGATTTCTAATCAGGCCCTGTTCCCTAACAGAAGGCCTCGCCCATCATATCATGGTTTCGCACCCCTTCGTCTTCTCCCAAGCCCACACCAAGTGTGGATCTCCCATCATCATCTAACTGGCTCCCGGATCTCTGGAAATTACCCACTGGACATCCAGATTATCTTCCTCTCCCAAGAAGGCTTGCTTCCCTTGAAGAGAAGAGAAATTACTGACGAGCTCAGGAAAGAGTCTGGGAACAGAATCTTGCTGAAGGAAGACCAGGACACGCTCTTCTGCCTCGTCCCTTCATTCCAGTCGGCCTTACTCTGCCCTCTGCCCACCCTGAATTAATTCCCAAGCCCATCCCCGAGCCCATCCCTGAACCATCCATCGAAGAAGAGGATAGATTTGGTCCAATTGATTGGTCTGCACCCGCTTCCCTGGTATGACCCGAACGGATCCCTCTTCCCCCCAACCCAGAATCAGACTCCGAAGACGAAATGCCCGAACTAAAAGCCGGACTACCTGATGAGTTCTCCGGTAATGGCATCGACGCCAACTGGTGGCTCCACGCCATGGATGCGTATTTTTCCATTAATCCAAAGTACGACGATCAAGCCAAAATCATCACCGCCCTGAACAGGATGAGTAAGGGCAAGGGAAGGACCTTCTCTGAAGGATACTATGAGTGCTTGGCCAAGAAACTGATCCCAGAAGATGATCAAACCTGGGAGAAGTTCAAGGCCAACTTTCGGGGCATGATGTCTATTCACGATGAGACATCCTTGGCCAGGAGGAAACTCTATGCCATCCGCCAAGGACCTAACACTGAGGAAGCCTTTAACAAGTTCGCTTCTGAATTCAAACTCCTGGCAGCCCAATCAGGGATCATTGATCAATCCGCTCTCTGCGAAACCTTCAGTTGAGGAGTTCACGATGATCTTATGGGAAAAGTGCTAGGTTCCAATGAAGAACCACTCACGGTAGATTCATGGATCAAAGCGGCAGAAAAGTTTGCCCGCCAAAATGAACGCATCAGAGACATCCAAGGAAGAAGACCTGGGTTTGGAGGATATGGATCCACCTCCAACCACACTCGTGACCCAAATGCTATGGACATTGACTACATCAGACTCTCCCCTATAGAGAGGGCCAAACTCATGAGAGAAGGCAAATGCTTCATATGTAAGAAAATGGGATGTTCCACCAGGAACCATAAAGACAACCGAAAGGGATCTGGAAACTGGAGATCTGGATCTCGCTCCAACAAACCTTTGCCACATCCACCCGTACAAAACCGGGTTGTCAAGGACAAACCCGCAGAGAAAGAAGAAAAAAATGAAGTGATCAGGATGATAGAACAACTGGTCGCAAAAGGACACAGAGTAAAGGAAATGGCCGAATCCCTCCGGGAAATTTATCTTGAGGATCCGCCAACCTATCAAACCAAAGATACTCCCATGGAAGGGATCAACCAGACTTGGACTACACCCAAAAGGGGTGCAAAGCTCTCGGAAGAAAGGGTAAAGCAGAAACTCAAGGATTTTTAGACAGGCGCCGAGGACCGACTACTCGAACGCCTAGAATGAACCCCATTGTAACTACTGTAGAGGAAAAGTCAATTTTAATACCTCTACAAGTATCTGCAATGGGGGGAATTCATGTGGGACAGACCACCGCCTTGATCAACTGTGGAGCAACATCCTGTTTTATGGATGAAGCTTATGCACGACGAAACCGTTTCCCTTTCTTCAAACTCGCTGAACCTCGAGAAGCATACAATGCGGATGGAACAATTAACAGATCCAGGACCATCCGCTACCGCACCCGAATTACCATTTATATCCAGGGAGTTCCTCAAAACCAAGACTTCTTCATTGTACAATGTGGAAAACAGAACATGATCCTAGGAATGACTTGGCTCACAGAAGTCAACCCCCTCATTGATTGGTCTTCGGGAACCGTAGAAATAAATGGCGATCCACATCTTCCCTCTCGATGACAACCCATACACCAACAATACCTTTTAAGAGCCATGGGATTAGACATGGACAATCACATTGAACGACGCATCTATAAAAGGAAAGGATTAGGAGAATACCTTCCAAAGAAAGAGTGGATACGACGAACCACCCTTTCAACCCAACTTGCCCAAGAGGCCGGGACGAAGAAGACCGAACTTCCTAAAGAATACGAGCGATACAAAAAAGTCTTTGAGGAACCATCCAATGAACTACCCCCGAAACGACCCTTTGACCATGAAATCAAACTCACCAAGGAGTTTGTACCAAAAAGAGGGAAAGCCTACCAGTTGAATCCTGCGGAACAGGAGGCTTGTAAAAAGTTCATTGAAGAACACCTCGCCTCAGGAAAGATAGAACCGTCCAAATCCCCACAAGCATCCCCCTTCTTCTTTGTCCAAAAGAAGGACGGAAAGCTCCACCCTTGCCAAGATTATCGATACCTTAACTCCCAAACAGTAAAGAACACCTACCCCCTGCCCCTCATAGGTGATCTTATCGATAAACTAAACGAATAGGAGCTATTCACCAAAATGGATGTACGATGGGGGTACAACAACATTCGGATCAACCCTGTGGATAAATGGAAAGCCGCTTTCATTACACCCTATGGGCTCTATCAACCGACAGTAATGTTCTTTGGGATGTGCAATTCCCCAGCCACTTTTCAGGCCTACATGAACGACACCTTTGCTGATATGATCGCTGAAGGATGGTTAGTTATCTACATGGATGATCTCCTCATCCACTCCAAGAACGACCCAAAGCTACATGAGGAACGAACAAAGAGGGTATTGGCTCGGATGGAAGAACAGAAACTCTTCCTCAAAACTAGAGAAATGCACTTTCGCCACAAAAGAAGTTGAATACCTTGGGAATGGTGGTAGGAAATGGAAAAGTCCAGATGGACAAAACCAAGGTAGATGCTATCCGAGATTGGAAACCCCCTCAGTCCATAATGGCAGTCCGATCCTTTCTCGGGTTCTGTAACTTCTACTGAAAGTTTATTCCTGGATTCTCCGATATCGCCCGTCCACTCAATGATCTCACTCGAAAGACCACGAAGTGGGAATGGACAACTATCCATCCAAAAGCCTTTGAACGACTACGGGACACCTTTTTACGTCGCCCCGTCCTCACTATGCCAGATACAACCAAACCCTTCACCCTCATGACTGATGCTTCCCTCGTTGCTACTGGAGCCGTCTTAATGCAGAAAGACGACAATGGGGACCTCCACCCATGCTTCTATTTGTCCAAAACCCTCTCCGAAGCAGAGAGGAACTATGACATCTATGATAGGGAACTTCTCACTGTTATCCACGCCTTGGAAGAATGGAGACACTATCTCATTGGCACCGAACACGTGGTCACTGTTCTAACAGATCACAAAAACCTTACCTATTTTTGACAACCACAGAATTTGTCTCATCGCCATGCCAGATGGCAACTATTCCTTCAAGAATACAACCTGGCCTTCCAACACTGCCCTGGATCCCAAATGGGCCCAGCTGATGCGCTATCTCAACCCGAAGGAGTTACCACTACTTCTGATAATACTGAAAAAGTGCTCCTCCTGGAACAACTGTTCATCCGAACAATTGATGCCAAATTATGTTCCAAACTCCTCACTTCCACCCCATCAGATCCCCTCATCCTAGAACGATTGAAACTTCTCAGCACAACCACAATAATGTCCTGCCCACCCACTTCAATAACCCAATTGACTGGGCTTACACTGATGGCATTCTCTACTATAAAGGACGTGCCTACATACCGGATATCCTTCTTCGTCGACGATTGGTGGAGGAATGCCACTCATCCCCGTTCAGCGGGCACAACAGATATTTCTGCACCATTGCCTCTCTAGAGAAGGATTATTGGTGGCCCAGAATGACTACATTTGTCCGCAAATATATTTCGGGCTGTGCCACCTGTCAGGCGAACAAGGTCCAAACCCATCCAACTGTCCCTGCTCTTTCACCGATTGCCTCCACTGCTACCCAACCTTTCCAGCAAATATCCATTGATCTCATCACCAGACTTCCAACCAGCAACGGCTTTGATTCTGTCATGGTCGTGGTAGACCATGGGCTTAGTAAGGGGGTAATTCTCGAACCCTGCTCCAAAAGCATTGATGCTGCAGGAGTGGCCAAGATCTTTTTCTCTTCTGTCTTCAAACGCTTTGAGCTACATGACAGAGTGATCTCGGATCGAGGTCCTCAATTCACCTCTGCCTTTGCCATCGAACTCGCCAGACTCCTCCAATATGAGGTAGCCCTCTCCACTGCGTACCATCCCCAAACTGATGGAGAAACGGAACAAGTAAACCAAGAACTGGAAACATACCTGCGGATCTTTTGCAACGGAGTTCCACAAAAGTGGGCAGACCTTCTCACTTCGGCCGAATTCCATCACAATTCTGCACGCCACTCTGTCACCAAACAAACTCCGTTCTTCCTAATGATGGGATATGAACCCCGCTCTTATCCCCCCCTAGGAAAAACCTTTTTGCCCACTCTAGAACAACGAATGAATTCGTTAGAAAAAGTCCAGGAAGAAGCCATTGCTGTGCATGACAAAGCTAGGAAATACATGGCTGAACGAATTACGTCCAAATTCGTCCCTTGGAAAACAGGACAAAAAGTATGGCTGGACTCCCGAAACCTAAAACTAAGATACCCCACCCAAAAACTTGCCCCTCGAAGAGAAGGACCATTCAAAATCATCCAAACACTCTCCCCGGTTGCTTATCGTCTCAAACTCCCACCAACATGGAAGATCCATGATGTATTCCATGCCTCCCTCCTATCTCCTTACAAGGAAACCGAGGAACATGGAAAGAACTTTTTCCCAGAACCACCAGATATAATAGAAGGAGAAGAAGAATGGGAAGTTGAGAACATCTTGGCACACCGAGGGTCGCCTGCCCGATGATCGTATCTGGTAAAATGGAAGGGCTATCTGGCGGTGGAGAACACCTGGGAATCAACACGGAACCTGCAGCACTCCACAGAACTAATTCAAGAATACTGGGACCGACAGGGAGATAAGAGGTAGCCAATCGGGATTAATACTGGGAATAGCTATAAGGCGCACCGACTGGTGGCAGGCTTTCCCTCATCCCCATCTCTTACACTCAGAAAAACATGCACGCCACTGTCAATGACCTCCCCATCGACACTCCCCTCCGGCTCCACTGCTTCCCTCCCGAACATCGCCGAATGGCCCTTAGCTCCCTCCTCTCCAACCCCGTCGTCCACCGATATCTTAAACGAGACAACGCCTTTGTGCATGGTGGCACCATTGATACCCTCATCGCTGTCGCCCAATCCCTCCACACCGTCAAACGAGTACATGAGATCTCTATGGGAGATGTACTCGAACCTAATCCCGGACATGTCCTTATGGACACCACCATCTCCGAGGCCCAAACCTTCGTCTACAACACTCTCCAATGCTTTGGAGTCATTGTGGCCCTCAATAAACTCCCTTTCGTCGTCACTGCCCCCATTATCTGAACCATCTTTAGGTCTCTCCCTCATCAATATCAACAGTTCTACCTCAATCAGTCAATCACCCCCTGGGACAACCCCCTCTGTACCTGGGACAACGACACCACTGTTAAAGAAGACCTCGCCACTGCCCCCTCCTCCACCACCTCTGGAGATTCCTCTTCTTTATCCCCATCCGATAAAGAAAACTCTACCCCCATTCCTGTGCCAGCCCCTAGTAAGCCCAACGAGAGAAGCGTCGACCCTAGGAGATCTCATCCGGGAATATGTCCCGGAACTCATGGAGAGAACCCCTTTGCTGATGGGGGACTCGTGGATAGAATCCTGGCCACTCTCCCCCTCGCCCACACTTCCTCTCCCTCTCCCACTCGATCCCCCAAAGCTGGCATGAGGGAATACATCATTATTGGAGGACTCCATTCGTCGGATGTCAAAGGCCAACGAGGAGACAAAGGTAAAAAGGTGGCTTTGGTATCGCCCTCACCCGCCGGGTCCTCGACCAACCCCATTGACGTCAACCGGACCCCTACCCCCCGCACCTCCACATCTCCCTACGTCCATCGCACCAGATGCTTTGTTTGTAGGGGCACGGACCATATACATACGATCAGACTGTCCCAAGTATACCTGCCCCGTCTGTTGCAAAACAGCGCCAGGACATGTGCAGAAAGATTGCCCCTTCACTACTTGCTTATGCTGCGGTCACCAAGGACATACACCGGAACACTGTTGGGAAAGGCTGTCGATCAAGGACTCGTACGATCTTACCAACTACGAGGTCAACTGTGGAGACGATTGAGGAAGTTGCTGAAAGATAAGTCTTGAAGATGGGACTTCAAGTCATAGAAGAGGGCTAATGTTATGGTTTTATGATTGGCACATTTAATTTTCACTCTTGAACTCTTTTACTCCTCACGATAGGGACCGTCCTTATCCGATGTCTTCCAATACCTCCTGCATGATGCTGTACTGTCACTTGGTGACTCTTCCCGAGTCTGACACCCATTTTTCCCCGCTCGCTGACATTCTGCTCTTCCGGACAGCGGGGTTCCATTTTTCATTCCGACTCCTTTTCTTCCGCTTCATTCCGACTAGATGGAACATTTACCTTTCCTATGGGACCCAATGGTCCGTGCTAGTTTTCACATCATATAAATAACTTGAGTCTTGTACTTGTAAAACCCAATCTAGTTCTATGCAATTCATACCGCGATTACTGGAGTTCCACTCGCTCAAAGTTTCCCTCTTCTCGCTTGTGTCACTTTCCTTCTCCCTCGCGAAGAACTAGGACTTTGCGTCATTACAAGAGAACCCTTCATTAAGGGTTGAGTACGACACCAACGACTTCGCTCCGCTTAAGTCGTTGGCTATCAAACAGAACACTGCTACTATTTGTTTCGCCCTCCACAACTGTGTTAACTCCAGTTGTCACAGTAAGTGTAACAACAAGCAAATGTTTGGTATATACACTGATACATGATGAAGTACTAAGTGCCCAACATTCATAACCAATCCATCTGGCCTTTCAAACCAAACCCTTTTGACATCTCTTTGCCGGTGCCATAGTCCTTTGTCACGGTGAATATTTCAACACCCTTCCATCGTAGCATCTTCATCAATCACCTCTTTGAATCTGTTCTCCGGCAGTTCAGGGATTGATGATGCCGGAGAGCCTGGAGATGAAGAGCCGGCGGTGCATTCGGCGTTCAACAAGGGTCTGGAGGGAGGGATATAGGTGATTGTGCAGATGTTGTTCCTGGGAGGAGTCAGCGATGAGAGTAATGTTGGAAGTGCTGTGCTGCAGATGTATGTGATGGTGGGGGTATAGGTCCCTCAGGGAGTTGGTGATGACAACAATATTGGAGGTGCAGGTTGTTTGGGAGTTTGTGGTGCACCAGCATCGGTGGCAAGTAGTAGCGGGAGGGCGGGCATTGATTGGGGCTGATAATTGTCGTCAATGTTGGCACTGTGAAATGACAGTGAAGTCGGGCAAGAATGTGCTGATGGTATTGGCGAACCATCGGCATTGACTTCACTGTCAGCGTCAGTGGTGGCATTAGTGTCGGCATTGGTGTTAGCGTTGGCATTGGCGTTGGCATCAGCATTTGGCTGTGTAACACCATGACCACTATCAGTGAAGGGGAAATGGACACAACTAGTACCTAAGTCAGGGAGGAGATCCTTTAACACCTCCCCAAATGTCTTCATCCCACTTTCGAGGAGCTGAACTTGAAGCTCCAATGTGGCGTTCTTCCGGTGCAACATTGCACATTCATCAGCGAGTCTATTGATCTCAGAGGGGGTGGAGGTGGAGGGTGTGGGAGGAGGTGAATGCGTGGAAGTGGAGGGGTCAGGTCCCGGTGTTGAACAGGGCGATCGGCCAGGCACAATGCATGGGCAGGTTTTGCTGGCAGCAATTTCGATGCCATCGAATACTGAAGGGAATGGCAGTCAGTGTAGGAATGTTACGGAAATCCACAGTTCACCGGCAGTACCACTGGACTGGACCACTTCATTCTTTTTCTTCACCTTTCCTTGATGGACAGGGACCACGTTTACCTCAAGGCTCTGGCAGAAGCCTTACCACATGTACCAGTACTCTGGGAGTACTACCATCGCTGTCCTTACCACAGGACACCTCAGGAGTCGCCATACTCTTGCTTATGGCCAACCAGCGTTCCTCTAGACGTCTCAGTCACAGATGGTCTAGCAAGACCTACCCTGAAGATGGACACCCGTTCCTAGCCAATCCCAGAACCCTCCGCCTTCCCTTCGTTATTCCGCTCCTCGCCGGTTGCAGGAGCACAACTCATCACAATCCAGGCTGACCCTACAGCCACCTGTACAGCCATGCGGAACTCCATCTGTATATGGCACTAGATGCGTCTCCAATCATCTGTGGATTCTCGTGCTGATCCTCATCGTCCTGAGACAGCGGATCCCCTTTGATCCTATTCCCGTTCCTGATGGGATCCCATTCTTGATCTCCCATCACATGTACCACCCAATGGACTCTATAGCCATATAGGGCATGTTTCACCTTTTGATCCTTATTGATCCCGTTGATCCCCTTCCGCTCTTCACGACAACGGGACTCCTTTTGATCCTCTTTGTTCCTTCCCGTTGTGGGAAGCCTGTTTGATCCTATGGATCACCCTTGACCCTGATGGTCCGTGCACCATCAGTCTACATATATATGTATAGAGGTACCTTTGCTTGTTGGTATCTCTAAGCTAGTTCTACACCTGGATACCTGCCTGTATCACTACTGCACTTCGGTGCCCTCTTACTCGCAATCCTATCCTTGTCTACTGGTGTACTGGTAGAGGGATCCCACTTGAGTCTCGTCCACTCTTGACTTCACCTCTATT
>JBBPJL010000196.1:0-24311 GCA_038088675.1 Xanthoconium separans | reverse complement strand
CATTATATCATGTAATTACTATGTATATCCATGTATTGGTAGATTAGGGCCAAACATGGCCAAACCCCCATGTAGTATATAAACCCCATGAATCCATCGGCCAGAGGGCAGTCTTGTCCTCTTGGTCTTTCCCAGCCAAAGACATCATACTCCCCTCTGTCCTCTGTCCACAAGTTATAACCTAAGCACTACACCTTAAGTGGTGAAAGGCTGGTTGTTTCACCAATGTCATCCATTCCTATCAGCTACAATGATGTACAGCCACTTGGAGACACACCCTGAGTAGGGTAATCTGTTATCCTCTGCTCACTGACTGTTCTGCCCTTCCTGACAGTGGAGACCCTTTCTTTCTGATTCCTTTCCAATTGTTTTCCAATCCCTTCCATCCCGATAGTGGAATCCTTCTTATTCCTGTGGAACCCAATGGTCTGTGCTTCTTCCCTTGTCATATAAATAGTCCAAGCCTTGTACTAGTAAATCTTAAGCTAGTTCTATGCAATCCATACTGCATTAACTGGTATTCCATAAGCTCAAAGTCTTTGTCTTCTCGCTTGTGCCCTCTTCCCTTCTCTCAGCGAAGAACTAGGACTTTGTGTCATCACAAGAGGACCCCTCTATTCATAAGGGTTGAGTGCAACAATGTCGCCTTCACACTGCTTAAGTCCTCGGTTATCAAACAGACATCCAACTATTGTTCTAATTCACCCTCCACAACTGTGTTAACTTCAGTTGTCATGGTAAGCATAACACCATTCCCTTCAATGAACAAACACTAGGGAAACAATGCAGAGGGAGGATGAGGAGGAAGACATGGTGGATATGCCACCAGCCAAGTGATCTGTGCCCCCTGCTGTCCAACAACCTCAGCAGTCCATCATCAGCTTCAATTTGGCATTGGGTATGCTTGCAGAGTATAACAAATAGTAGTATGTACTGTATCATAGAGTGTAATGTCCACCATACAATCTGAGTCCCTTTGTGTTTCTGGCATGTGGAACTGACTCTGAGTTGCTTGATGACACTGAACAATCATATGAGGCCAGGCCTAACATTGGATGCTCTGAATAATTGACATGGATGAATCTCCATAGTAGAGCATCAATATGTATGCTCCAGTGTGGTAGTAAAGTGTTAGAAAAGAGTGTTTGAAAAGTTTACAAAACAGTGTGGTTGGTGTGTAAGCAAGAACAAGGTAGCAGAAGTCTCTGTCACATCCATGCCCCTGCCGAGCAAACCACTATCAACTCCGGCCAACTCCAGTGAACCCCTGATCAACTCCAGACCAACTCCACTTCAGACCCCTATCCAAGTCCAACTTGGACATCTGTTATCCCCATTAAGTACAGTACCTTTCCATAATGAGTATAGCCCTCTGGCTTTCAGTTATACTGTACCTCTGTTGCGTATTACTGCCCCCATCATTCCTCACTGCGATGCTCATTGCCCCCCTTGAAGTACGCACTCTATCTCTTCTGGTCCAGAGTATATGTATCCGGACATTTGTATATAATCTTGTAGATACTCTTGCTGTATTCCTCAGTCTGAATATCGACTTGATTAGTATCTCCTCTTCTTGTCTGCATCACCCTCACCCTCACCCTCACCCTCACCCACTCTTCCTCTCTCTCTTAAATACTAGAACATGGGACTGGCAAGGGCACGACACATAAGTCCTGCGCCAAGTCCTAATCTGCTCCAATGTCTGATGCGCAACTCCGATGTTATGTAACTCTGATGTTCCCATGCCTTCGGACTTCCTTCCAGACTTGAGGCAGAGGATCCAGCTATTGACAGTCTCATCAGGAGTGTAGTAAAAGTTTAGACAAATCTTAGTACAAAAGTATAGCCAACAGTGTAGGAAACATGTACAAAAGATGTGGTTAAAGTGTAGCAGAAGCCAAGGGTGTAGCAAAAGTGGAGACAAAAGTTTATCAAAATTGTGTATTAAAAGGTGCAATTAGAGTGTAGCAAAGTTTACAAAAAAGTGCAGTCCAAGTTTACCCAAAGTGTACCAACAAGTGTACTCAAGATTGTAACAGAACATATACATAGTCAAAGTGTCATGATTGTATCAAACCCCTTCATCATTTTCCCTGTTCAACAATACTCAATGAACAGTACCAGCCAATCTGTCATTGCCTCAATCTGTGATCTCATCAATCATTCATATTTGGTGATAAAAACAGCTCAGGACGTGTGTCCTACTAATCATTCCAGCTGTCCAACCCATTCCTGAAACAGTATGCCATTATAAAAATCTTCCAGTTGATCAGAAGGTTATCATGCACTGCCTGCCATCGCTTGTTCAATGGCCATCCAGTATGCATCCCAGATGATCTGAATCAAAGCTGGCATCCTTCAGAACTTGAATGAGAGTTGCTGATCTGTGATTTTCAACATTGCATCAGCAACAGACTTTCATTTACAGTATACTCCTGTTCTAATCTCTGATTAATTCCTCATCATCATCAACAAGTTCCTGGATGTCTGTTTATTCTATCCTTTGTGCCCTCCCAGGGCTTGAAGTGGGCCATGTAATGTCTGTCATTTCACCGTCCTTCTCATTATCATCAACATCTATGTGACTGGGTTCAGCACATGAACACTCCAGGCAATTTCAACATACCATTTGCCATGTCTACTTGATCAGCATTCACCATGCCAGGATCTTTCATGTTTCCCATCAATTCCTCACTGTTTTCTATTCAATCCATGAGCCATTGTACCTCAGTAGTCTGTGTTCAATTGAAGTTTATGTGGAAAGCAATTCTGCAACAAATGTTGATGTTGAGCATAAATGTTACAGTCATGAAGCAGATGATGTTACAGGGACAACAATATAGTACAGTCTTATTATCTACCAAGTGTGTCCTTTTTCTTTCTGAGGTGAAACACTGATATGAAGACATTTGTATGGACTTGAAGAGAGAGCAGAAGGAGGTTCTAGAATGGTAAGATTCTTAGCATGGAGCAAACCCTTGAAATCATCTGTGCTGTTCCTGTCTGGAAAGAAAGCACTGGGTGGACATGCAAGTCATGGGTAAAGGACACACTCAGATTACTTGATGAGGATGGAGACACTTTGGGGATGTGGTCTTAGAGAAGGCAGTCCTGTACTGCAAGGAGAATGTCGCTGCGAATTGCTTTTCTGGTCAGGGTGATTTCAATCCAAAATTTGCACCTACATTTGATTTGATGGAGGGTGACAAGGGTAAGAAATCATCCCCTGAAACATCAAAACATCTTGTCTGTGTACCATGAAGTTCACTTCCTGGTTGAAGACATGCAATGACTAGTCAATCAAACATCACCAAAATATGCTAGTCATATCTCTTCCATCTCCATGTTCTCTGGCATAGTCTCCAAGAAATTGTTCATCTCATCTCTGCAAAACAAGTTCCATGGATTAATATTCCATGCCATGGAATACTCCCAATAAGATGGATACCATCTGGATGTTTCCCAATTGATGATACCAACAACTTTGTTGTTGTGAGCAAGGATGTTGAGGCAGCTTAGATCTCCAAGTGTGAAAACTGGCATTGGCCATGGGCAATCCTGTAGTTCAATCATACTATTAACAGCAGATGGATTTCTTGGATCAGCCTCCATATCACTGCATAAAAAGTGATGAAAGTCTTGGATGGTATTGAACAACCCTTATAATGGTTGACAAAGCACCTGGAAATTGACAATCATATATAGGCCCACCATCTACATTGCTGATCCAGGTGCTCAGCAGAGGCAGAGACCTCAATTGTCCTATCATTCCTTTCAGTTGAGTGAGTATTTTCTCCCTGGACTCTTCAGTTCATGTCCTCTATCCACAGATGAGCATCTTTCCATCCAGCCTATTGATTAGGATGTAGGTCTTCTCCTTTTGCACAAACATGCAATGAACCTTGGGCACTGGTATGGATGTATGTTCCTCCACATAGCAGAGTGTGGATGCCTTTGAAGTTCATACAAGTGGCCCATGTTTCACACACAGGTTTTTCATTAGAAACAGGACACACCTGTCATTCGGTCTGAAGTGTCCAAGAGTCTCTAGGGCAGCAAGGAGGGTCCAATGACATAGAAATGTATTATTGATACTATGTGAAGACAGGGGAGATGAGGGGGTGTTATGTCCAGTCACAATGTTATCATGCTTGGTATTTGATAATTGTGAAGGGGTTGTGATCCACATTTCCAAGATAGAATGTGACACCTGGATATGCCCCATGAAAAACAACTAAACCACTTTTGGTAACTCTGCTTGCCTGATCCAATTGCATCTGTGGTACTTCAGGTGAAGGAGTTTTGGAATGTTTATTGTGAGTGACAGCAGGCATACTCTCATAACAGCCATGCATCAGACCCAGATTTATTCAGTACAATATTTGCACAGTTATACCTACCTACCAATCCTGATCATTTGGGTGGGTGGATGTGATCACACATAGAGCACAGACTTTTTTGAATATGGTAGTAATTAAAGATGGATTTACAAAGCCTGATGTTTGCAACGACCATCATCTTGTGGTTTGTGTATTTCCATTTTTGAAGTTTATCAGGGGTAGATCAGTAGTGGCTTTATACCATAGGCTCAATCAAAACCATTACTATTCAGATGGTGGACATATGAACTCCCTACATTCTGTAGCCTGTAGTGTACTCCATATGTAGTGTAATATAAATATTATTACCTTGCTTGCAGGGTCTGTTGTTGTCTGAAAATCACCTCAGTGACATGTGATCACCTACACATGATACCATACATGAACATTCTATGTCGCAATCCTGGGTACTGGCACTGTCCACCATGACTAATGCACACAACATGATAATGATTGTATCCCCCCCAAACCCAAATTTTTTCATTGATAAATGCATGCCATGAGCTTTGTATCATGTATGTATGATGATGCAGCTCCACCAAAAACTCAATGGGACCCAAGACTGTGCACTCTCTGAACAATGCCTATAGGTCAACACCCAACAGTTCAGCAGATATATCATCACACTTCACTACTCAGCACCATTCACACAATTCTGTCAAGCAAAGGTACAATAGCCACCACAGGGGGCATTTCCTGAGTTCATGTATGGGCTTCTGGATATCACCAGTCCATAAATGGTATATAACATAGTTACAAGTGTGACATACATGATTAAATGTGACATGTGTCAGCATCTTGGCAAATTACTGCTTGCACCACAACCACCACCACCAAGATATCTGTCCATCCAACTCACAGCATGGCCAGCTCTGAAAAGCATGACTTTCAACCACCCCATATTGTTGAGTGCTATCTCCACAAAGGAGGCAGTCCCATCCTTCCTTGCCAATGGTGCTCATCACAGGGAGATATATTCAGTCAAGGACAATATCTGAATATTTGATTCAGGTAAATGGGTAAAATGGGAGCTGGATGAGGCAATGGAGCTAGTTCAGTTTGGAAAGAGGCTGTATGTCACTCCATGTGCTGTGCAAGGCATTCAACTGGTGGACAGTAGTGCAGAACACTGTTCCCAGATTATCATGACAAGAAAGAAGCTTGAGCTGAAAGATTCTGACAAATTAATTGATGTTGTCCATGGCTTGTTGGCAACAGTCTGTGGAGCTATGTCAACTGACCAGGTTTTCTAGCAATATTCAAATTGATTCACTTGTGCCACATATAGAACCCAGAATTGATGCATGTGTGTGAACCTCCTGTCATCTTACAGTCAAATGCTGAATCCTCTACATAAAGGGCACACAACCCAGATGACTATAGCTTTACCTGTTTGAGCTTGGGGGTCCAGCCATCTTGGGGAACAGAAAAAAGCCCCACCATCACAGCCTCGTTCACCAAATCTGAATACATGACCATGGCCCCTAGTACAAAGCAATTACTATGGCTCTGCTACCTACTCATGAAAATTGGCCATCTCAACAACCATGCTCCCCCTACTTCCATTCTTGTTGATAATACCTGCACCATCACACTCACCAAGGAAGCTTGATTCCACCTTCACACACAGCATATCCTGCCAACAGATGGAAGTAGGTTGCACACTTTACCATTGTTTCCAAATGACTCACATGAAATGCAGCTACATCCACTACACAAAGGTTTCTCTCATGGGCCTCATTTGTCTGCCAGACACCTTGGTGTTGGAGTGGCTGAATGTCTGTGTTACCACTAGAGTCCTATGGTATAGTAATGCAGTGAGTGTTATACAAGCACATGACAATGAAGGACTGCTGATAGATTGATCCCTAAGGACTGGAAGCTCATGGAGCATATGTTGAAGGTCCCTCAGGCACAAAATTGTATTTATGGTGCTGACCATCCTATGGTTGTCAAACTCAAACACAATGGTGGGAATGCAGAAGGTATCCATACATTGACAAAGCATATTGAAGACGCAATCTTGAGAGGCTGTGCTATGCTGGTACAAGGATGGGAGCTGACCCCCATTCTAGATTTCAGCCTAAGGGATATCCAACTGTATAGACCAATGATGTCACAACCAGTTGTCATTCAAGGTATATGTGTCAAGCTATAAGGTATTGTAGAACAATTGACATAGCTGATAATATCACAGATACCATATTGCAAAGTCAGAAATGCAACATAGACAACAATGAGGACAAAGAAAGCAAAAACAACAACACTCACAATGTTTCCCAGCATCGCAATATGATGTTGGAAAAATTTGTAAGAATGGCAGATGACAAAAACACAGGCATGAATCTCCTCAATATGCCAACTATCAGCCAGACGTACCCATCTTTTTCAGGTGAGGCCCAGAGGTTTATGGGCATGTGAATGTGGTATCTGATGCTTTGTTCAGGCCAATATCAGACAATGTGAATGCCAAGGCTACCAAAATGAATGAGCACCACCTCCCTAAAACTGGAAAGAACAAGGGCAAGAGCTATCATGGAGTACAAATCATCTCAGGTGATTCTGAGAGGGTTTATGGCTGGGACCTGCTGACGCATGGTGGGTTTGTGACATATCCACATCATGACACATGTGGCCTCTGTACCTATGTCACCATTTGGTCTGGCATGAAGATCTGGGCATACCTCAACACTCCTACCACAGACATGTCAAGTATGGCTGCTCTGTTCTCAGAATGGGACTGCCTGTTCCTCGGATCATGTGTGTTGGATGGGGAAGAAGTTCACATGGGGACATTGGTTCTCAGTAGAGGGGATACTCTGTAGGCTGCTCATTACATAGTAGGTCCTGGAGTTACTCACAGAAGCTCCACACAGGATTCAGCCTGCAGGCAGCATCCATCTGGTGTATACACCAGAGAATGGGATGATGTCTGGGGGTCATTTCCTATCATACTTGACACTGCATTTGATCAAGCTGGCACTTCATTATGATACCTCTAAGATGCCAGGGAAGAAGATAAAGTAGAAGCACAAGAAGGTGTCAACAAATGTGACACATTTGTCCATCCATTGGTAGATCACCTGGATGGTGATTGACCTTTCTGTTCTTGTGCAAGACATGTCCAGTAAGTCACTATGGTGCCATTGGTGGTGCTTATTGTGCTGAGTGAAGGCACATGAAACTATGTTAGTGAGAAGAAGGACAGCCAAATACCATTGATAAACAACAAGGATGCAATGATGAAGGAGATTCATGCAGCTGAAAAATGGTCTCAAGGTGATCAATGCAATGCAGGAACTTGAGGAAGGAGTATGGTGGGATAGAGGATCATTGTGTGATGTCAACGCCATGTTAGCCCACCTAGTATAGGTAAGCGATAGCAATATATGTATCATAATACCATCAAATATCATGCTCATCATTAGTTGGTATGATGTGGTATGAATATGGGGGCATATAACACAGATTGGGCATTGATTGATAGCACTTGGTGCCATGGAATGAATGGAACAAGAGTGGAAAGCTAGTAAGTAGATACATGATATAGAAATGTTACAAGTAAGGTGATTAATGACACCAAGTGAATACCGAGCAGCAGCACTAGGTATAATAGAACACACAGCACAATTGTTTCATGTCAATGTGCAACACCCAGAAGTATTGAGCTAGGCCTACAAGCAAGCCATTTCATGGATTCTATTGTCACAGATTGCTTCTTTTGTATAGCAATAAACATTTCATGTGTTCCCATTTTGCCTATAGGCTTGCATGCAGTATACCATCAATTCTATGGCATGGACCAGTGGTGCTTGGTGTCAGCTTGGTGTCACACAAACATTGTATATATACCCACATGCTTAGATATTGTGTTCCCTCAACCTATGACACCCAGAATTAACTAGACAGACACCAAGCAGTACTGCTTGGCACCCCTCAGCAGCATCAGCTTAGTGCCACAAAAACTTTTTGTATGTATGATAATTGTACCCACAGGCTTCTAATAGATTATCTCTAGTCAAGTTAGTGCACTGATTTATAAAGGTATATATCCTGAACAAATGACAGTGTCCAACTGTCCAGTCATGCCTATGACTTGTGAACAATTGGCATTGTGTATTTATCCAAAAAAGGAAATAAAACAACAGTCATTTTTTCTAAAAAATGTCTGAAGTAAATAATGGCACTCATGTAGGGCAGAAACAATTGTTGATACCAACAATGCTGAACTGTGTCATGCTTACTGTGAGCTCATACCCTAGCAAAGTTAGTTGCAACCATTTGTAAGGGAGAAGTGAAGTGAGCAGTGATACAACCTAGTGTACTGCAAGCCAGCTGGCTCTGCAAAGTACTGTCCAGGGTAGAAGAGGTTGAGCACCAAAGCGTGCAAGACCGAGGTGGAGTCTTGGGGGTACAAGCACAAACTAATGCCTTGAAGAGCCGGAAGACAAAGTGTGTGAAATGGCAGCGATATAGAGAGTGGATGAGACTCAAGAGGGATCCTGCCACCACTACACCAGCAAGTGAGAATAGGATTGCAAGTAGAAGGCAACAAGGAGTTGCAGTATGAATATAAGCAGGTATTCTGGTGTAGAACTAGCTTAGAGACTACAATGGGACAAGTGTAGCTCTATATATACTGTAATCTGAGGGTGCACAGACCATCAGGGCAAAGGGGTGATCCTTGAAGGATCAAATAGGCTTCCCACATTGGGAAGAAATAAAGGGATCAAAGAAGGGTCCCACTGTCATCAAGATCAGAAGAGGATCAATGGGATTGAAGGATCAAAAGGTGAAACATGCCCTATATGGCTATAGAGTCCATTGGGTGTACAAGTGATGGGAGATCAAGAACTGGATCCCATCAAGAACTAAGGAAAGGGATCAAATGGAGCTCCACTGTCTCAGGGTGATGAGGATCAGTGATTGGATCAACAAATGATCAGGAATGCATCTAGGCCATAAGTGGATCAGGGGTTCCGCATGGCTGTACAGTGGTTGTAGGAACAGCCCAGGTCATGATAGGTCATACTCCTGCATCCAGCAAGGAGTGGAATAATGAAGGGAAGGCAGAGGGCCCTATGGTTGGCTTAAGAGAGCAGGTGTCTGTCTTCAAGGAGAGTCTTGCTAGACCATCTATGGATGAGATGAATGGAAGTGACAATGCTTAGCCATGAGTGAGAGCATGGTGACTTCTGGTGTCCATAGGCATGGATGACAACATTGGTAGTACTTTCTGAGTACTGATACGAAGGGTAAGGCTTCTGCCAGAGCCTTCATGTAACAGTGTCCCTGTCCATCAAGGAAAGGTTGAAGAAAATAAACTTGTCCAGCCGGTCTAGTGGTACTACTGGTGAACCGTAAATCCATAACAAACTGCAGGATCAGTTGTCATGTCAGGTTAGACTTCATGCAAGGGTCTTCAAGATATTCTTGAGTGGTGACTTCTCTAAGTTCACAAACCTAATCTAATGTAATGTTCAAGTTTCATTGAATCCAAATTTCAACTCTAGGTCTGGGTTTGCTAAATGCTTTGTTGTATGAGATGATCATAGTAACAAAGTTGACTGTCCTGATGGTTGCATGTCAGTATAACAGATGGTTTCAGCAGACTTGGAGGGTCTGGCACCAGTTATTATGCCCTTTGTCAGAGCTTTTCCCATATGAGTTGTGTTGCACATGCTCCAAGTTGAGAGTAAGCAATCAGTGGCTGTAAGGAGGTGCTGACCTGCACGAATATAAAATTGTGTGGGATCATGAACAAAACAAATATTCTGACACAACAAGCAGTCAGAATATTAGTGTGCTGTACCCAAGGGTACCTTAGTATGAAAGCTACCTATCCTCAAATTTTCAAATTTTTTGGCCAAGTCCCTGTTGAGATATTGATTTATCTTTCCAACGCCTGTGCCAAAGTACCACTACATTAGCGTATACTAGTTTAATTGTACACTGGCTAACCCACTGCTTATCTCATCAGGTCATGTGACCCATGTCTTACTTGGAGCACTGCCACACATGCTGCTCAGGTAATGCATTAGTCAGCCTAGCAACACCCTTTTCAGATGCACAGCAAGTGGAACTCCCATGCCTGTTTGGGCAGGGTGAATCTGTGCCTGATCTCTAGGGACACCTGTTGCCATGACCCTGGATGCATAGCCGCTGTTGCCCATTACCAAGCATTGCCTTGGCATGTTACCAAGCAACAGTGCTACACAATACATAGATCAGTAAGCAGGTTGGCAAGCAGATTGGTAAGCCAGCACAGCCCCTGTATATTAGTATATAAGGAGTAGATTCTGTCAGCAAGGAGAGGGAGAATCTCCAACCATTAATTAAGGGGCTCAATTGAGATTGCATACAATCTAAGGGTCCCCACCATATAAGGCAGAAAGATCTCAAGGATCTAATAGATAGTCTGACAGGTCCAGGCCCAGCTATCTCACGCCTTAAGGAGGTTGCCACTCAGCAGAAAGGCACCCCTGATTACATAATCAACCCCCTAAGTCGCCCATAGTAGGCACTAGTAACCTAGGCAAATCTAGTCTAGGAATACTTAGGGATTTGACCACTGTAATCCTTGCTGACACGAATCGCTCCAGTTCCTCCAATCCTATTGGTATTGACACCAATCTTGGCGTGTGAACTGAGGACCATCCGTGTGATTTTCCCACCATTTCTCCCCTGATTATCTGCATTAGATTCTGCAGAAATCTCTACTTTTGCTTAGCTCCTTTTATTTGAGCATAACATTTATAACTCCGTAACTGCTCAGAGTTACACATACTCTTTTGTCTCAAACATTAGTACTTGAGACAGGCTTACCTTTATTGTATAGCCACACCTTTCCCACGGTCCAGAAGCTCAGGAATACAACCTAGAAGTTTTCGCCCACTCTCTATTACAAGTATTGCTTGGGTAGACTAGTAGTTTTCTAGCCATCACCCATAGCAATCATTTCAAGCGGTACTCAAAGTCAACCCTTTTCCTTCGCCTAACAAGCTAGAAGAGGACGAACAACCGGGGATCCAATTGGCTAAGTATATTTCTCCCACTCAGTAGACTAGTTCCTAGTTCCTTCTGTTTTTCCTGGTAGTAGAGTTGTCCTAGTGCCAGATCATAGTCAGATTGGGCCCGGAGGAGTGTTGCATTAGGATTAGTCTTCTATAGTTCGAGTGCATTAACTCCTGACTAACGACACTGTAGTCTTTCAAAGGCTTTCTGGTGGGTCGTTGTCCATTCCCATTTGGTGGTTTTTCAGGTGAGCTCATTGAGTGGTCGAGCAATGTCAGAAAATCCGGGAATGAACTTTCGATAGAAATTACAGAATCCAAGAAAGGATCAGACTGCAGTTACGGATTGAGGGGGTTTCCAGTCTCTGATGGCATCTACCTTGGTTTTGTCCATCTGTACTTTCCCATTTCCTACCACCATGCCAAGATATTCGACTTCTTTTGCAGTGAAAGTGCATTTCTCTAATTTGAGGAAGAGTTTTTGTTCTTCCATCCGAGCTAGCACCCTTCTTGTCCGTTCCTCATGTAATTTTGCATCATTTTTGGAATGAATGAGGAGGTCGTCCATGTAGATGACTAACCATCCCTCAGCGATCATGTCAGCGAAGGTGTCATTCATATAGGCTTGAAACGTGGCGGGGGAGTTGCACATCCCAAAAAACATCATGGTTGGTTGATAGAGGCCGTAAGGAGTGATGAATGCGGCTTTCCACTTGTCTGCAGGATTAATCCAGATGTTGTTATATCCCCATTGTACGTCCATTTTGGTGAATAACTCCGATTCATTCAACTTATCGATGAGATCACCTATGAGTGGTAGTGGGTAGGTGTTCTTTACTGTCTGGGAGTTAAGATATCAATAATCCTGACAGGGGCGGAGTTTTCCGTCTTTCTTCTGGACGAAGAAGAAGGGGGATGCTTGGGGCAATTTGGACGGTTCTATCTTTCCTGAGGCTAGATGTTCCTCGATGAACTTCTTACAGGCCTCTTGTTCCGCTGGGTTCAATTGGTACACTTTTCCCCTTTTGGGTACGAAGTCTTTGGTGAGTTCGATTTTGTGATCGAAGGCTCTCTTAGGGGGGAGTTCGTTGGATGGTTCTTCGAAAACCTTTTTGTACCGTTGGTATTCTTTAGGGAGTTCGGTTTTGGTAGTTCCGGCTTCCTGTGCGAGTTGGGTAGAGAGGGTGGTTCGTCGTATCCACTCTTTCTTAGGGAGGTATTCTCCGAGTCCTTTCCTTTTATAGATGCGTCGCTCGATGCGGTCATCCATGTCAAGCCCAATGGCTCTCAGCAGGTATCTTTGATGTATTGGCTGTCGTCGAGAAGGGAGGTGAGGATCACCATTTATTTCCACTGTTCCTGAAGACCAATCAATGAGGGGGTTGACTTCAGTGAGCCAGGTCATTCCCAGGATCATGTTCTGCTTTCCACATCAAACGATGAAGAAGTCTTGGTTTCGAGGAACTCCTTGGATATAGATGGTTACTCGGGTGCGATAGCAGATGGTTCCAGATCTGTTTATGGTTCTGTCCGCATTGTATGCTTCTCGGGGTTCAGCGAGTCGGAAGAAAGGGAATCGATTTCTTCGTGCGTAGGCTTTGTCCATGAAGCAGGATGTTGCTCCACAGTCGATTAAGGCGGTGGTTTGTCCGACATGAACTCCCCCCATTGCAGATACTTGTAGAGGTATTAAAATTGACTTTTCCTCTACAGTAGTTACAATGGGGTTTGTTCTAGGCGTTCGAGTAGTCGGTCCTCGACGCCTGTCTAAAAATCCTTGAGTCGCTGCTTTATCCTTTCTTCTGAGAGTTTTGCACCCTTTTTGGGCACAGTCCAAGTCTGATTGATCCCTTCTGTGGGAACGTCTTTTGCCTGATAGTTTGGTGGATCTTCCAAGTAGATTTCTCAGAGGGATTCGGCCATTTCCTTTACTCCATGTCCTTTTGCAACCAGTTGTTCTATCATTCTGATCGCCTCGTTCTTTTCCTCTTTTTCTACGGGTTTGTCTTCAACAACCCGGTTTTGTACGGGAGGTCGTGGGAGTGGTTTGTCTGATCGGGGTCTGGATCTCCAGTTTCCAGATCCTTTGTTATTCTTGTGGTTCCTCGTGGAACATCCCATCTTCTTACATATGAAGCATTTGCCTTCTCTCATGAGTTTGGCTCTTTCTACAGGGGAGAGTCGAATATAGTCGATATCCATGGCGTTGGGGTCTCGGTTACTGTTGGAGGAAGATCCATATCCTCCGAATCCAGGCTTTCTTCCTCGGATATCCCTGATATGCTCAGTTTGGTGGGTGAATTTTCCAGCCGCTTTGATCCATGCATCGGCAGTGAGAGGTTCTTCGTTGGAACCTAGTACCTTCTGCATAAGGTCATCATGTACTCCTCGACTGAAGGTTTCACAAAGAGCGGATTGATCAACGATCCCAGATTGGGCAGCCAAGAGTTTGAATTCAGAGGCAAATTTGTTAAAAGCTTCCTCTGTGTTAGGTCCTTGGCGGATGGCATAGAGTTTCCTTCTAGCTGAAGATGTCTCATCATGAATGGACATCATGCCCCAAAAGTCAGCTTTAAACTTTTCCCAGGTTTGGTCTTTTTCTGGGATTAATTTCTTGGCCAAGTGCTCATAGTATCCTTCAGAGAAGGTTCTTCCTTTGCCCTTACTCATCCTGTTCAGGGCAGTGACGATTTTAGCTTGATCGTCATACTTTGGGTTGATAGAAAAATATGCATCCATGGCGTGAAGCCACCAGTTAGCATCGATGCCATTTCCGGAGAATTCATCAGGTAGTCTGGCTTTTAATTCGGGCATTTCGTCTTCGGAATCTGTTTCTGGGTCGGGGGGAAGAGGAATTTGTTCGGGTCGTACTGGAGAAGCTGGTGCGTCCCAGTCAATGGGGGCAAATTTGTCCTCTTCTTCCTTAACAGTAGGTTCAGGGATGGGTACTGGTGTTGGCTCTGGTCTATGAGATGGGCCTGGAGTGCGAGGGGCGAAATATGGGATAGGACGAGGTGGGAGGGCATAGGGTAGCCTTCCTTCTGCGATGTTTCGCTCTTTGACTCTTTCCTGGGCTCGTTTATAAGTTCCTTTTTCGTCAAGAGAACTGAGTCTTCTGGGGAGAGGAAGATAATCTGGATGATCAGTTTGTAACCTCCAGAGTTCAGGTAATCCTGACGAAGGTGGTAATGGATCAGAGGGGTCCACACTGGTAGAGGGTTCTGGGGAAGACGAGGGAGCGCGGAACCACGAAATGATGGTCTGGGGGTTGGCCTTCTGTTTGGAAACAGGGCCTGATCAGGAATCTAGTTCTTTTGTTATGCTTACTGTGACAACTGGAGTTAACACAGTTACTGAGGGCGAAACAAAGAAGAAGCAATGTTCTGTTTGATAGTCGGTGACTTAAGCAAAGCGAAGTCAACGATGTCGCACT
The DNA here is from genome assembly GCA_038088675.1 of Xanthoconium separans. Lineage (NCBI taxonomy): Eukaryota > Fungi > Basidiomycota > Agaricomycetes > Boletales > Boletaceae > Xanthoconium > Xanthoconium separans. Next base: position 9,486 of record JBBPJL010000196.1, on the reverse strand, counting down.
CAACCCGAAGATAGGGTTCTCTTGTGACGACGCGAAGTCCTAGTTCTTCACAAGATGGAAGGATGAGGAACACGAGTGAAGAAGAAGTCTTCGAGCTAGTGGAACTCCAGCTAAATGCGGTATTGATTGCATAGAACTAGATTGGGTTTCTACAAGTACAATGCTCGAGTATTTATATGATGCAAGATCTAGCACGGACCATTGGGTCCCATAGAAAAGGTAAGTGTTCCATAAATCGGAACAAAACGGACAAAAAGGAATAGGAAGGAAAACGGAGTCCTGCTGTCTGGAAGAGCGGAATAGTAGCGAGCGGGAAGAAACAGAAGTCATACTCGGGAAGAGTCGCCGAGTGACAATACAGCATCGTAGGGATGAACTGGAAGACATCGGATGAGAATGGTCTCATCGTGAGGAGGGAATGAGTCTGAAAGATGACAAAGAAAGAAAATTAACGTAGCGTCAAATGGAAAACTGTAACAACGAGCTTATGTACCAGACATCCTTCTTCGACGACGCCTGGTGGAGGAATGTCATTCCTCCCCACTAAGCGGTCATAACGGCTATTTCCACATCATCGCCACCTTGGAAAAAGATTATTGGTGGCCGGGAATGACAACATTTGTCTGCCAATATATTTCTGGGTGTGCCACCTGTCAAGCCAACAAAGTTCAAACTCACCCAACTATCCCCACCCTTTCCCCTATTGCTTCTTCTGCAACCCGACCATTCCAACAAGTGTCCATTGACCTTATCACCAGACTACCCACCAGTAATGGCTTTGATTCCGTCATGGTCGTGGTAGACCATGGGCTTAGTAAGGGGGTGATTTTTGAACCTTGCAACAAAACTATTGATGCTGCTGGGGTGGCCAAGATCTTTTTCTCTTCCGTTTTCAGACACTTTGGACTACATGACAAAGTAATCTCGGATCGAGGACCCCAATTTGCCTCCGCCTTCGCCATTGAACTTGCTAGACTCCTCCAATACAATGTGGCCCTTTCCACCACTTATCATCCCCAGACCGATGGAGAGACTGAGAGGGTCAATCAGAAATTAGAAACATATCTCCGAATCTTCTGCGATGGAATTCCGCAGAGATGGGCGGACCTTTTGACTACGGCCGAATACCATTACAATTCCGCATGCCACTCTGTCACCAAACAAACCCCGTTCTTCCTAATGATGGGTTATGAACCCCGCTCTTATCCTCCTCTCAGAAAAACTTTCCTTCCAGCTCTAGAACAACGAATGAATTGCCTGGAAAAAGCCCGAGAAGAAGCAGTTGCAGCACATGACAAAGCAAGGTGATACATGGCGGAACAAATCACGTCCAAGTTCTCCCCCTGGAAAACAGGACAAAAAGTTTGGTTAGACTCTCAAAACCTCAAGTTAAGATACCCCACATGGAAACTTGCCCCTCGAAGAGAAGGACCTTTTGAAATCACTCAAGTACTCTCCCCTATCTCCTACCATCTCAAACTCCCCTCAACTTGGAAAATCCATGATGTATTTCACACTTCCCTCCTATCCTCATACAAAGAGACCGAGGAACACGGAGAAAATTTCTTCCCAGAACCACCAGACATAATAGAAGGAGAAGAAGAATGGGAAGTTGAGAACATCTTGGCACACTGAGGGTCACCTGCCCGACGGTCGTATCTGGTCAAATGAAAAGGTTATTCAGTGGTGGAGAACACCTGGGAATCAACACGGAACCTGCAGCACTCCGCAGAACTAATTAAGGAATATTGGGACCAATGGGGAGATAAGAGGTAGCCAATCGGGACTAATACTGGGAACAGCTATAAGGTGCACCGTCTGGTGGTGGGCTTTCCCTCATTCCCATCCTCACCACAGAAACATGTATGCCACTGTCAATGACCTCCCCGTCAACACCCCCCTTCGTCTTCACTGCTTCCCTCCTAAACACCACTGCATGGCCCTTAGCGCCCTCCTCTCCAACCCTGTCATCCACAGATATCTTAAACGAGACGATGCCTTTGTGCATGGTGGCGCCATTGATACCCTCATCGCTGTTGCCCAATCCCTCCATACTGTCAAACGAGTCCATGAGATCTCTATGGGAGATGTACTCGAGCCCAACCCCGGACATGTCCTCATGGACACTACCATCTCCGAGACCCAACAATACGTCTACAACACTCTCCAACACTTTGGAGTTGTTATGGCCCTCAACAAACTCCCTTTCATCGTTGTTGCCCCAGTTATTCACACCGTCTTCAGATCCCTTCCTCACCAATACCAGCAGTTCTACCTCAATCAGTCTATCACCCCCTGGGATAACCCCCTTGACACCTGGGACAAAGACTCCTCTGTTAGAGAAGACCTCACCACCGCCACCTCCACCACCGCCTCTAGAGATTCCTCTCCTCTATCCTTGTCCGATAAAGAGAATTCTACCCCCATTCCTGTGCCAGCCCCTAGTAAGTTCAATGAAGGAAGCGTCGACCCTAGGCAATCTCATCTGGGAATATGCCCCGGAGCTAATGGAGAGAACCCCTTTGCTGATGGGGGACTTGTGGATTGAATCCTGGACACTCTCCCCCTTGCACACCATTCCTCTCTCACTCCCACTCAATCCCCCAAAACTGGCACCAGGGAATACATTATTATTGGAGGACTCCATTCATTGGATGTCAAGGGCCAACAAGGAAACAAAGGTAAAAAGGTGGCTTCGGTACTGCCCTCACCCGCCGGGTCCTCAACCAACCCCATTGATGTCGACCGCATCCCTACACCCTGCCCCTCCACATCTCCCTACATCCATCGCACCAGATGCTTTGTTTGTAGGGGCACGGACCATATACGACCAGACTGCCCCTGCTACGTTTGCCCCGTCTGTCGCAAAACAGTGCCAGGCCATGCACAAAAAGATTGCCCCTTCAATACTTGCCTATGCTGCAGCCATCAAGGACACACACCAGAGTTCTGTTGGGAGAAGCCATCAATTGAGGATTCGTACAACCTCACCGACTACGAGGTCAACTGTGGAGACGATTGAGGAAGTTGCAGAAGGATAAGTCTCGAAGGTGGGACTTCGAGGCATAGAGAGGGGCTAATGTTATGACTTTGTGACCGGCGCGTTTATTTTTCCTTTGTTAACCCTTGAACTCTTTCTCTCCTCACGATAGGGACCGCTCCTATCCGATGTCTTCCGACTTATCCCATATGATGCTGTATTGTTACTCGGCGACTTTTCCCAAGTATGACACCCATTTCTTCCTGCTCACTGATATTCCGCTCTTCCGGACAGCGGGATTCCATTTTCCTTCCAATTCCTATTCTTCTGTTTTGTTCCGACTAGCGGAACACCAACCTTTCCTATGGGACCCAATGGTCCGTGCTAGATTTTACATCGTATAAATACTCAAGTCTTGTACTTGTAAAACTCAATCTACAGTAGTTCTATGCAATTCATACCGTGTTTACTGGAGTTCCACTTGCTCAAAGTCCCCTTCTTCTCGCTCGTGTCTCTCTCTCCCTTTTCAGTGCGAAGAACTAGGACTTCGCGTTGTTACAAGAGGACCCCTTTATTAGGGGTTGAGTGTCAAAACCGGTCAATACCTTTACCTCCGACTCAAGTCCGATCAAAGTCCGAAGGGAAGAGGCTTCGGAGTTGTGTAGGTCCGAAGGTCCGAAGATCGGAGTTTGAACTCCGACGTTCCGGAGTTCTGGAGTTCGGGGTACAGCGAGTGAGTCTAAGGGCAAAGTGGAGCAGAGGGGGGAAGTCATCGGTGCAGGACTTATGTGTCGCGCCCTTGCCAAGTCATGGACTTCATATTTCGGAGAGAGAGAGTAGAGGGGAAGACTCGGGGGACTTCGAGAAGGAGTTAGGGAATCATTTTAGTTGATATTAGAACTAGGGGTTCGGAGTACAGGAGTATAGAGACTAAATACTCTGAGAACTGAATTGCTACACTAACAAGTCTTTGTAAGTATCTCGGGAGTTGGGAGTAGCAAAGCCGGAGCTGTGCTCGGAGTTTGCACATAGCCGGAGCAGTGCAAATACGTGAGGCACAGGTATGGTGATGAGAGTCAGAGTACTGATTGGTAATGTAGAGTAAGTAGGGATAGAGTAAGAGGGAGTCCGAAGGGGGTGCATTGGAGTTTGCATCGGAGTTAAGGAGTGGTGCATCGGAGTTGAGGAGTTATGCACCGGAGTTCTGCATTGGAGTTCTGCATTGGAGTTCTGCATCAGAATTATGGAATGACCATCGGAGTTACAGGAGTAACCATCAGAGGTCCAGAGTTGAGGGGATCGGACTGGAGTTTGACTAGAGGCCATTGGAAATGACCTGGTGGGGCATGGATATGACATTGAGTACGACATCGATGACTTCGCTCTGCTTAAGTCATCGACTATCAAACAGAACACTGCTTAGCTCTTGTTTCGCTCTCTACAACTGTGTTTACTCCAGTTGTCACGGTAAGCGTAACACATCTAGATTATTGTGTGTTTGAATGCTTGTAACAATTTGCCTTCTCTGGGTCAAGAAGTGGACCTCTTAGAAAACAAATACTCCCTCATAACAAATACCTTTGGGTATATCCCAAGGGGGTATACATTATGTGGGGGTTGACTGTATATCAAACTCAGTCTGGCATGTAATTGAGAAAATGTCATTATTCCCCATGTGTAAGGGATACATAAGTAGTAGTATTTCCTAGTTCATGTTACAAACTATACCGTGTAAAATCCGAGCTACATTACACACTTTCATATTATGGGAAAGTTGTGAGGATAGTCATGGGTGTAAAAAGATATATCAAAATGAATGAACTGTTAGAAATGTGGGAACTATCCAAGAAAGCAGGAGCTAAAGACAGAAGAAGACACGGGAATAGGAACAGATCAGAAATTGCAAGCAGTACTCTTGGACTTGAAGCGTGGTTTCTTGTAGGTTGTCACAGACACTGTACCATCCGCCGGACGTTTCGCGCTGGAGCTCTGGCTGGCTGTACCGCTACTGGCTGTACCGCTGAATATTGTCGGGTCATCCAGGACTGATATCGCGGTTCCATGGATTCCATCGCGTATAAGCAAAGACTGATAGCGCTCCCGTCCTCGCGTGAATTCATCCTTGGAAGTACAATCTACGTCCGCCGGGATGTTGTCGTGCATATCGTTCAAGATGTTGAAAAATATCTCGTGCGTGATTGGTTCAAGGCCATCCCTGGTGTCCTCGGCAAAGTAGTCGCGAAGCTTCTCGAATCCCTGCCGAAACTTTAAACCAGCACTTCGGAAGTAAGGGGAAAGTGATTCGTAAAACCAAGATTTGGGAATAGCACGCTTCCACGCGTAAACATCACCCGGACCGCTGGCATGTATCCCCGGAGTTGCCCATACTGGGGGTGGTGTTCCCCCATCAAGGGGGGGGCGCGTGGCGGTATCAGGGATTGGGGAGGTGTCGTGTTGCAGTACGCCCACTAGAGTCGTGTGCTGCGACGGCACATCAAGCAAGGTTGTCGGTTCTTCGAGCAGGGTTGTCGACCCGTCCAGTGCCGATGGTGCGGGGCTAGGGGTTGAGTCCTGAGCAGCAGAAATTACTGGTGCAGACGCGGTAGGAGACGCCTTATCGAAAGTATGGACTTTGGTCGGTGACCGCGAGGCAGCAAAGTTGACAGCTCCGGACTCTCGGAAATCAAAAGGAGTCTGGGTAATGTCTTGCATTTCATCTTTCCACAGTCGACGTTTGTAGAAGGGGCCGTCCATATTGACACAGATGATCCAAATAACCCAGAAGAACGACTCGAGGTCATGGTGGACAAGATGAGGAACCTTGCCCTGCCTCCCGCTCTCTGACAAGAGATCGGCAGCCATGAACGGAAACGTGCCCTATGAAGACAACAGCGTTAGGCAAACACCAATTGGGATTATAGTACTCACCGTCACGCGTCCAACTTTACTTTCTGCTGGTGAGAGAAGGTCCTCCCCGTACCCCCAGTCTCCCAACATGCCCGCACGTTTGGGATATGGTACGGCCTGATCCTCTGGCCATTTGGGGACCACATGCTCAGCGGCAGGGCTTTCCACCTCATACCACATATTCGAGTCGCTAACGTCGCAGTGCATGATACCTTTCCTGAGGCCATTGAAATGACCTGTTATCGAATAAATAAGCGCTGCGCGTACAACGGAATGATGTCGCTCACCTGCAAGTGCACCCATTACACCTTTGACGAACTCGCGTCGACACGAAAACCATATGAGCGAAGTTCCACAAGTACGAGAAATAACGGCAATGTGTTCGCGAGGTTCGTGAAACAACGGTACAGGCCCTAACTCCTCTTTTCCGGTATTCCGCATTGCCTGCACGTGGACCACTCTCCCATCATCGTTTCGCACGGGGACATCAAACCTTTCCAGGATATTGGTGGTCGTGTCGGCACGCATGTTGGGCTGGTAAACCGAAGGATAGTAGCCATCATCCCTGAGATCGTCGTCTGGTTTAGGATTGTCCGCCATCATGCGTTCGCTATCCAGAATGATCGGAATGCCAGGTAAATGGACCTGGTAATCCCACCGGTCGATCACGGTTTGGGGAGTTATACAGTCACGAAAGACGCTATATTCATCCGTCTCCCCGAACAGCCTCTCTTGTTCGTCCGAGAGCTTCTTCGGCTCGCGAATCTTCATCAGATTACTGATCTCGATGTCGGTGGTCGAACGAAACGGTAGCCACGACAATTTGAGGACACAGTATATCTCCGTTCCTACGGGGCTGTCCAACTTTGCCTTGCAAACAGGGACTTTAGTTCCCCTGCCGTGCATGGCCCTGGCTGCGAAGAGCAATTGGTTCTGTATTTCTATGTTGAAGAGGTTGCTGAATCGATGGATCGTGTAGGTGCGTGGCAAGTCACCAGGAAGCATCGTGTGGATGAAACCATTCCAGGTTTGATCGGGGGTGGAGAGACCGATGAGAATAGTTAGAAACTCGGCGGGGAATTCGTCGATATTTAGAGGTTTGGAAATGACAACGAAGCCTCGCGCAAAAAGAGCCAATGATAGCATCCTTCCGCAGAGAGATGAGGCGACGTAGAAGCGACGGTTCATTTGAGCTGCCGTCGCGTAGCCAGATATCTCCGTCAACTGAAACAGCGCTTGTTCGCTAAGTTCACTTTTGAAGGCGTGTTTAAGCTCGCAGTAGCTATAGACGTCTTGGAAGGTAGTAGGAAGGGAGGCGAGTTGAGGCACCAGAACTAAGTCGGGTTTGCGGATGCCTTCGATGAGAATCGTGGAGTGGTCACGCCATACAGCACTTTGTGAGAATCCGGCTCCTACGATCCTGGAATACGCTCCCGTGAGTATCTATCGTTTTGGTGAATAATCGTCTTCAACCAGCGAGCGACTCTCGACTCACAGAGTTGAAAAGTCCTGTGGTAATATGTTCGGCGGACTGACTCGAAGAGTTCCCGATGTTCCACTGCTTGGTGTTCTTGTCATATAGCCCGTTGTTTTTCATGGTATCGAGGATGTCGTCGATAGCCTCTCGGGCAGTCTGACCCTCACGACGAAGCACGACAGGAAGAGAGACGTAGGGGAAAAAAAGGAGGGGATCGCGGTCGTAGTTGACGATGTTCTTGCCCATGTCTCGGTGGACATGGTCGTCCATAGCTTTGTGAGTTAGCCCCCAGAGCCCACCATGGGTGGATAGGTAGGAGTCGATCTACAGTATAAACAAATGAGATTAGTGGAGTTACGCGAGTCGGCACTTACGTTTAAGCCGACAGAATGTTGTCTCGAGTTCCTGGGCATCCTGGTAGCAACCACTTAGCAGCCAACAATTTGAATAAGAGTTAAGAGTATCTTACTTTTGAAAAAGTTGCAGACGAAGAAAAATGTTCCTACTAAGACTGATCGAGCTCGTCGCGTCGCACGGCGAATTCGAACTCCAGTGCACAACGGGGCCATACTATGGCCACGAATCGAGCCGAATGTTCTACTTACGTGTATGGAAAACGGCATTGTTGTCATTTCGACCCTGAGGCCATGCGTGGTGTACGTGTTGTGTGACTTGCCATGACTCGGAGTAACACCGCCGCTTCTGCGATGTTTGTTGACGAATTCTACTGTTACTACACAGAATTACTGTCGATTTTATGGTACAGTTGAAAATTCCACTAGACTTATTCACTGCTGTGAATAAATCGCCGTGCTGAACGCACTTTTTATAAGCAGTTTCTAACATAGCTGTTATTAACACGGAAATAACTGTGCGCGACCGAGTCGTGTTCGATCGGTCACATAGTCGCCATGCGATCGGGTGATGTACCGAGTGGACGCTGAAATCATATCCATAGAATTCGCAGCCGGGTGCTGCGCGCTTGATATCGGCTTCGAAGGAGGACTCGCCGTTGATGCCTGGTGATGGTGGGCACCATCGAATGTGAGTGTGGTGGACGCCCGAAGAAAATCGAGGGACGTACCGAACGAATACATCACACACTTCTTTTTGGGAACGATACGCTCCAAACCGCACACCCACTTACCACCATTGCCCATGACGCCGACACGCTCGACGTAATGGCGGCAGTTGAACGACGGGAGGAAGAAGTCCCCTAGTGGGAGAGCGTCGTCACACTAGCAATCATCTCAGCACGAGCACGGAATAGCTTTCTGCACGCACGCGAGCTGGTTAGGAAATCTGGGCACGGGCATGCCCATCCCCGTAGAATATATCAAACCCATGAGGGTTAACAAGTTGGCATGGTCGCCAGGAGGATCCTTGCCCACTTGCTGTGCGACGGTGCCGAGGAGGACGCTGGCGATCGTGTGGCTCTACAACGAACATAAGTCAGCGGATGCAGCGGAACGTGCAAGGTGAACGTACGAGAACTGTGACGAAAAGTACGATCACAACGCTGTGAGCGTTCGACCTTTGAGCATCCACCAGCAGCGACATTCTCCAGAATCTCTTGAACAATTCTTCGGCGTACTGGAACAAACCAGGGCTTAGAAAGTGATTGAGATAGGCAATTTGAGCCGTAGACTTGATGCGGACGTTAGATTGGTCAAACCACACTGGTTGCAGACGTTTGGAGAGATATCATACCGAATTCAGATACGTTTCAAGCAAGTTGTATGTCTGCTTACATAACCAGCCTCGTTACGAGTCCTTCCTCTGCGCTGGGAAGTCTCACGTGACCCGCTCCAATTGGGCTTGCCGCCGCTGCGTCGCTATCTCATTACACTGGAGCGGCAAAGGTACCACAAGAACCACGACAACAACACCGACGCGTCACCCCATGATGACCGCCTCATCTTCCTAGACAGCATAGCGGACTTGAAGGCACCATGTCGCCTCCCCATCCTACCCACCACCGCCGTGGTCGCTGACGAAGTTGCCGCGGTATGGTGCTGACGCATTGCCTCCACATCACCGCCTTCCCAGGCATCACGACAACACGGCAGTGACAATGGCTGCAATCGCAGTGCCACTGCCACCACGACGATGCCACCCCCGT
>JBBPJL010000195.1:0-24317 GCA_038088675.1 Xanthoconium separans | reverse complement strand
CGTTCGACAGCAGGTTCGTACTGGATGACATCGACGGCAAGCCGAGCCCCTTTGGCAAAGGAACGGAACTTATCGTTCACAGGCTTTACGGAAATAGTGTCCAGGGGCAAAAATGTCGCTTGCCCGGCTCGCTGGGTACGCAAGTACTAGAAAACGTATAAATCAGGGCGAAGGTGTATCGTCAGGAAAAACTCACCTCGATGCATTCGATGGCCGTTTTCTCTTCATCTACAACGACCGCGTCGATGTTCCTACCCAAAATTACAGAAACGGCCGTCTCATATTTGCGCTGCGTGGGCTTGCACAGGTCTACCACTCGCCCCCTGACACCTATAAATTAAATGATGACATGGATGACTTTCATGTTTGTAGTTACGCGTAAGGACACACCTGGGAAGACGCGCTGCAGGCTGGCAAGAGTCTCCTTGAGCTTTGCTTCCCGCTCTGTTTCGGTCCTATCGATACCCGCTTGGAGGAGACGCTGATAGACGTCCGTAAGCTTTTCATTTGCCTCCGTTTCGAGGCGGCTGGATCAATATTAAGCCAGTGAAAAAGTGCCTGTGAATAAGCAAACCAACGTTATGCGAGTTCGTTCGCTCTGGTGATTGTCGTATTCTTGCTTGACACGGGCCAAGTCAGCTTGCAGACCAGCCAGTTTGTTCTCGAGCTAACAAAAATTTGTAAGACACAATAAACAATTGTGGTATTAGCTGTGTTACCTCCGTCTTCTTCTCCCCTTGGACATTCGCGTCTTCCGTCAATTTAGTCTTTTTGGCTCCCATCTCCTCTATTTGAGTCTTCAGCTGGCCGAGCGTACGCGATGCAGTCTTTTCTTCTCGTCCAAGTGGCTCGAGTGATTGACGTTCAGTCACAGCCAATACACTTGCTTGAGCCTTCCTAAATCGACCGAAACTTGAGCAACAGACACTTCATAGGGATGGGCTGGCCTTACAGCGCGCGGTACTCTGCAAGGCTCTCTTCGCTTAGAGCTGTATTGTCTTGGGATGCCCGACGGTACGCCTCTGATAATATGGCATCCACATGATGACTGAACTCGGCATCCTAGAAGTATTGAAACGAACCTGTAGCTTCGTCCGCAGCTCTATGCGCGGTTTGGAGGTCACGACGAAGCGTATCCAGCTTGGTCTGTTGGCGTTCTTCATCTTTTCCAACCTGTTCGCGCATGGTTTGCGCATTCTGGGTTTTTCTTGTAGAATGCTTGATCTTCTCGTCGGTCGCAACAAGGTCAGGCTCCTATGGAGATGTTGAATCGCTGGTAGCTCGGATCGAAGGTGAAGCTGCACCAACCTTGGATTCGACAGTCTTTTCTGCCTTCTTTACCTTCTTTTCTTCCCGAACGACAGCAGTGCGGGCTCGAGCTTGATCAGCACGAGCATCCTCTAGTGCCTTGTCATGTTGTTGTTGCTCTGCACGTAGTCCTGCGAGGGTTCGTGATTTCTTCTGGATGTCCCTGGCGTTGGCCTCGAGAGCTTCTTCGATGTGGAACAACTTGTATAGGATTCGGCGCAAGATGAGATCGTCCTTGAAAGCGCATATAAGCAACAATGGTGAAACATCATGAATGCACAGACTCTGTCTTGACAGAGGCCCTCGAAGCGCTCCGCTTCACCCTTTTGTTCCTTATACTGACGTATTTCGCCAGTAATACCCCTTCTCTTTGTAAAGTTAAACGTGGCGTTCTCGGTAGCTCGCTCCTGTGCTTCCTTTGCTTTGTCGTAATCTGGAGCCAGCTCTAGGGAACCGGATATTTGCTCGATGAGGCGGGTCAGTTCTCGTGGCGATTGAGAGGCAACGGCTTCAACATCTCCCTGGAAGACGAGGAAGTTCTTGGCTTTGACAAGGATGTTGTGGGAGATGAGAGCGGCATTATAAGCAGCGTACGTGACAACTCTGTCGTTCAAGCGATACTCGGATGCGCCAGTGGTAGAAATGCTATGAGAAGGTGAGATGCACACTAGAGGCAAGAGTGACCCGAGACGTACGTGCGCTGGAACAACCATTCCTTCTTCTTTTCGTCTTCATATACGGCGAGGACCCAAGCTTTCTTTGCAGTTCCCTCTCCCTGATCCTCCTCTCCGCCGCTATCGTCCTCCGCGTCGTCCTGATCCCGAGTATCTTCTGACCCGTCGGCGGGACCTCGCGCGAGTCGTCGACCTCGATAAACCAAGTCTTTGAGTTGGCTACTCCGCAGCTGTGCACTCTTTACGCCGAGTACGAATGAAATGGCGTCCATGAGATTTGACTTTCCAGCGCCATTTGGACCGATGATGGAGGTGAAGGTCTTGAACGGGCCAATGACTTGGTGACTGCTGCAAAGCCATGTCATACTTCCATGAGTGATAAGCAGTCACAAGACTCACCGATACGATTTGAAGTTGGATAGCTCGATGCGAACGAGCGGCATCTCGTCCGACTTAGGGGGAGCAGTGAATTTACCTGTGTCGACCAACAATCGGAACGCGTCAAACACGTACGTCACAGATGTGACAGTCACGGGTAGGCAACCTGATTTGGCTGGCTGCATATTCAAAAATTCATATCTCACTAGCACTTTCTCAGACAATGGTCTTCTCTATACGGATTCAAAATGAATGGAATGACATCGAAAAGTTGAAAAGAATGTATGACTAGAATTCTAAGTACAACTAACAGGTTCACTCTTCCGGTTGCATACGAAACCAACCGATTGTCGTCAACCACTGGCATCGGACACTCAGAGCACACGGACGAGCTTGGCGTTTTCTTCTGGTTCGTTCAGGGACAAAAAATCACTGCTAGGCTTCATAGCGTACTGTGGGACATCGGACAGGGAATGCGTTTGGCGATGGGTGTCCACCTGCGGTGCAGTCATTGAATTGACCATGACGTCACGGAGACCACTCACTCACTTCTACATGGATGGTCGTGGGCTCTCTCGGAGGCCGAGCGCGTGAGTAGGGTGGATTCGCGAACACCGCTCCGCCTGATCTCTCATCAGAGTGACTAAGGGATTGAATGAACTACTGGTAAATGTGAAAAAAAAACATGTCGCTTACTATACCTCAGGGATAGCTAGATTGAAGTTATAGAGTCGACGAACAACGCGTGAAGCCACGACCTGCGGTAGGGGAGAAGTTATTCAATACACCTTTCGAGGGATGCACGAGAACATACTGTAGAGGCTATGGCCGCAGGAACATTGAATATGACACTCATGACAGCATTTAGGTTGATAATCATGAATATCGTAGCCATCAGGTTCGCCAAGAAACTAGCTCCACATAAGCGACAAACAAATCAGCAGGGCAGGAGAGACATACGCAAGCATAAAGTAAACCAGTCCGTCAGAGAACACCATACGGACCAGCTTGCTGTGGATTCCAACAGTACCGGAGATACGACGAGTCCACGCCAGCTTGTACGCAGTCAGGCAGAGAACGACAAGATCGAAACTCATAGAATAGATAAAGGTGGCAGCGAGAATGGTAGTGTTACTCTTGATGATCGTGCATCCAACGCCTTGAATCCAGGTCACCTTGAGCAGTACACCTAACCTGACGTCAGCCTGCTCTGGATGACAAAGATCCCCGCGAACCTTGCAGGATAAGAGACCAGTGCCCGAGAATGAGCAGGACAATAATACCGATTATCCACTTGTTTTGAGACCAGATTGCGATGCTGTGGTGATGTAATTAATGGCACGTGCGATGAGTGACAGTAGAAACTTGCGTGCGAAGTGAAAGATTGATACTAGCCAGTCCAAGTGCGGAGTCACCAGCAAGCTTATTGGGTGTTAGTTTCCTACGATCCGTGAACGGAAAAGACGACGAACCTGATTGAACACATAGAGCGATTGACAGTTAACCTTTCTGTGCTGTCCCTTTGATTACACGGAAAAAAAAATAAGCAACTGGACTGACTTTGGTGTGTCCAGAGAAATCAATCTTTGGTAACGTCAATCACACACGGGGCTAGATGAAGGTACTCTCACATTCCGATCATCGCGAATAACAATAAATATCGCCCGGCGAAATAGAAAATCTACAATGAGGCGTCAATATTGGTTGCACACCCTTTTCTCGCGAGACGCGTTAAACCTACCAGGGGCCAGCGGAACTTCCTTTTCCCGGAGATCACAGCCCAGTCAAAATCGAGGGAGAGTAAGATCTCCCATCTGTCGGTCCACGGTTAACATGAGTGTGATAGACTGGAAATCTAGCCTTACCCGTAGAGTCCTAGTAAAGCATGCACCAATCTGTCAAAAACCACTGCGAAGCGGTATTGATATGGGGAGTCATGAAGTTTGATGAAGCTTCCAGCTGCTCACCCAGGTCGGTGGAAAGCTCCGAAAGCGACTGCCAATTGATCATTTGACAGGATAAGGTTCGTGGAGGTTGAAAGCACGAAGCAGCTTTAAACAAGGAAGGAAAGGCAGGGTGAAGGAATCGAGCGCGACTCCTCCATTAAAAAGTCTCCGTCGGTTTACTCCATGAGCGCATAAGCTTCCAGAATGTGTCCGTCAAAGGCGCGCGCAGTGAGCAACATGTGACGGTCACACCCAAGGAAGCCGAACACACGGCAATAACGTTGGTGTCAAAGCATCCTCGGCGGTTGCTTGATGGCACCAAGATGGCCGCACGGAGGTGAAACAGTAAATCTGCATTCGATCAAGAGTGATTCCGATAGAACAGCAACCATAACGACCCTGAGATCTCACTCACCTCCAACCCGACGTAAAACCAGGATCACACATTGTGCCACCATTGAAAGCGACCCACTTCTGAATCGGCTTCCAACACCCGACATAGACTCGCGTCTAGCTGGGAATAGCGGGTATGTTGCTGGGCAGCGCTAATACAGCCTCTTGGTAGTCCGAAAGCACCGCGATCATTCTTCGTACCTTCTGTGCTGGTTTACCTTCTGACGCGGCCAGCTCAATCTCCGCTCTGCGCCGTCAGGTTGGACGGCCCAACTGTGGAGTCTAGCCTGTTCTTCGCTCGACCCGGAGGACATGATCTAGCGAAGATTCACAAGTACTTGTCACAAATACCGAGGTACTAGAAAGTTAGTACTCGAGTTTGGTGGCCCCTGCGTCCGACCTCTTGGTTGCCAGAAATTACTGTAAATGCGTACGTGACAGCTAACAAACTGGCAAGTCTCAACTGCGGCCAATCTTGCGGCTCCACACGACGTCGATGGCAAGTGCCTGTACTCCAAGCAAGGGTTGACCGCCACTGGGAGTGGAAGTAAAATGAGGGAAGGTTCAGGAACGAAGTGAGAGAGGAGAATCTCGAAGTTCGAATAACGTGAAAGTTCTAGCTTAGTTAGTAGAAACCAGACTCCGCCCCACTACTAGTTCTTCCTCCTTTCTGTACGCATCTAAGATGGCATTCCCAGCATCCGCTACGCATCATCATCGCCCCAAGCATTCACTGGAAACAACCAGCAACCCCAGGAAGAGCCCGGTACGAGTACAATGTCATTGTCTCGAATGAGGATATGTACCAATTACAGGCTGCCAGTGTGCGAGAGGTACCTGGGTAACAAGTATCGGCGGGAATGAATATCGCGTCGTAAATCTGCTGGAATAGTAAACAAGGTACGACTTTCGCTACGAACGAAAAAAGAATTCCGCTTAATCGAAGCATCCAGCCCCGCGGTATGGGTGCAAATCATCGTCTCACCAGCACTCTTGCGGCCCACGGCAGAATTTCAAGGACCCGTCACGGTCAGGGTCACGGTCGCCTCGGTGCGCGCGAGGTCGGGCCCTCTCATACAATTCAAAGGGTGTTCAAGGCGTTTCGATTGTGAGTTGGTTTCCTCGGCCTCGAGAACTCTCCTGATGGTTTGAGACAGCCAACCTTCGCCAAGAAGTGAATCTGGTAATGACTCGCGGAGGAACTACATTTGGTAGGTTTGTATTGGTTCCAACTTGCGGCCCAAGACTGATGTACTAGAGAGCGTGGGGGTGTCTCATATTTGTCGCATGTTGCCGCACATTATCTCCGAGATTAATTATTGATGCTTGGATCACGGAGGGCTATGATATGCCTCCGACCCGCGCGTGAGCATGTTTCACAACAAAAGAAACCATGTCGAGGGAGTGATGCAGTCGAGACGACTACAGCTGTGACGCGGCCAACTCCCATGTCTGCATATGAGAAAGGACACTTTGTGGCGTACACAACGCCCGACTCGGTTTCAGAGAAGGAATGCCCACTGCGCTGGTTCTTTTCTGCTTAGCGAGCGCTTTCCAATTACGGTCCTCGGATTTGGCAGATTCCCATCGTTGCAGCGGAAGCTGTGTCAAGACACTCTTCACGGCTAGGCCCCACCGTGAGTTCAGTCCGACGAGGATTGGTGCGATGAGGGCGGCCAGGTTCAAACGTTCAGTTATCGAACAACGGGAGCATTCCAACGAAAGCCTCCGGACGAAGTTGTTCTCCTCGCGCGCCAAGAAGTGTGCTTGATGTCTTGGATATATATAGACAGGAATTCATGATGGTTTGGTATGCGACTTCCCTTTCTTGCACAACTGACACGAGCAGCATGCAAAATGATTGACAAGGGACGGCCATTCAAACGCCACCGCCGAGGTGACGGGAATACACAACGGCCTTTTAAGAGTATCTGAAACTGGTCCCTGCTCCCCCTCATTCCAGCACTTGACTATCTTCACCGCGCCTGGATCAGCAATGGTCGACTGGCAGTCTCCGGCCGAGGTGCAAGCTGATGCTGGTAGGTGGGGCTAGCTACCGTACGGTATCAGCGTACTAACTACGGTCGTCACCAGGTGCCTTTAATAACTTTATGCATGCTCTCTTGGGTCTCTACATGTAAGTCATGCTTCATAATTCCCGCATATATGTGCCTCTCACCGTGATATGTATAGATGGGAGTTTGTCACCTCGCTGGATTTCGATTGGCAATTCATTTCTGGAAAGAAAAAGTTCAGATGGCCATTGGTGATGTCGTCCCCTCTATCACCGAATGCTACTTGCTAACAGCCTTGGGTTCCCAGACGTTTTACTTTGCGGGTCGTTACTGTCTTTTATTTGCCCTGATAGGAATGTGAGGCTGATTTCTCTTCCAAACGGGCCCGACCGACCATAATGATCTCTGTAGTGCCGTTGCCCTCAATGTCAGAACAAAGATCGATTGTCAAGGCCTGTATACGTTTAACCAAGTATTTGGAAACGCCGCCGTCGGGCTCGCGAGTATAAATCTCTCTATCAGAACGTAAGTCAATTGATCGACCGACTTCTTTCCATATCGCCCCTCACACTGCCCAGCATGGCCGTGTGGTCTCAAGATAAATATATCGTGAGCTTCCTGGTATTGGTCATTCTTGGCCATTGGTCGTTCCTCTTGCACGGTGAGTAGTCTAACATTCCCACCGGACTCGGACATCGACATATTTGGCTGTTAGGAATTCTTCTCAAGGCTGCCTGGATCCAAGGCGCTTGTGTCATCACGTACACCGATAATCGAATCCTTGCAATTAGCTTTATATATTCCATGATTTTCGATTTTGTCGTCCTGAGCTTGACTGGCTGGAAACTCGCGTTCCCTGCAAATGGCCGGTCGAGACTCATCGACCTTATATTCAGCGACGGACTAATCTATTTTCTTATTGCGTAAGTCCGCATACATGCACCTGCAAAGGCCGACTACGGTAGACTAACAAGTTGGGGTTCTAGATTCTTGGCAAACCTACTCGCAACAGTGAGGACAGGCATGTTCCGCGTGGTTACCTGGTATTGATTGTTTATAGATTTTTATGTTGCTCAACTTGAATGCGGTCATGTCCATCATTGCAAATGTTCCTGCCGCAATTGCATCCACTGTATGTGGACTGGTATCATTCACACTATCCAAGCTAACTCCAAATCAGATTGTAGCTTGCCGAGTGGTCCGAAGATTGACGAAATTTACTTCCCAGAGCGCTGCAGTCTTTGCGTCCGTACAACTGGATATCTGCTTTTCGCTCTCTGACACGTCCGTTGCATAGTTCGACCGCTCAGTCAACGGTTGCCTTCCGCGCCGCTCCAACGTCGACGTCTCCTCACTTCTCAATGAAAAAGGGGGATAGCGTTCACGTACAGGTATGTCCTCTTCCAATACGGTAGTCGTCCATGCTGAATGGTCTGACGGGACATAAGATGGGCTCGCTTGTAAATACCCCTGAAGCGGAGTACGATGCTGCGGGTAGAATTGTCCAATGCGAAGAGTTCGACTGCGAAGCGCAAGCTATCAATGACGAATTCAAAAAACCACCGTATTAGCTTGACGCCGCGTGCATCATGCGAAACGTTTGGTGTCGATGTCCTACATCTTGCAATGTCATGCCAACCGACGTCGTCCACCAGTACTTGCCTCATCCTTGTTACAGAATCCAGTCGCATTCCGATTTCCATCTCCTCCCTTGTCAAGCAAAGACAGTGATCATTGCCTACGATGATTTGTACCTCTGATTGTTTCAGTTGAGGACAACCTTTCTTCTTGGACATCGTTGATTGCAGCGTTAGCAGTATACTTTGTGCAGAGATACAAGTGGACAGAATTGTAGAACAGTATTGTACGAGTTTTCAGTATAGTCCAGTGTCGAAGATATCAGACCAGTTGGCTCGCACTCTGAGATAGTAATGTCGATGGGACCTCATGGCGAGGCATATTCGAGCTCCCACCTGAACGTAATGGTAATTGAACTAGAGCATGGCCGAACTTCGTCGGCAGTTACCTTGTTCACGAAAGACAATTTTTCCTTATTTTTAAAAGTAATTCAGGAGTGATACAAAATTCCTGGACCTGTAGGGGACAGGTTTTACAGGGGAAAATGGAAAGTGGATAAATCATCAGGCTCCTTCACACTGATCACTGTGAGTGTGAGGCAACTTGCTAATACTACATGAGTCTAGATAGATTACTAGTATGGTAACATCCGAGTGGCTATCCACCAATTCAAACACTGCCAAACTTTAAGAGACCTCACACTCACAGCAATGGCTGCAAGAAAACATCAGTAAACAATGTTGGCCACAGTGATTGGAGTGTTGGGAAACAAGAAAAATATACAGAATGAAATTACGGTTCCCTTTTATGTAATGGACCTGAGATGCCAGAGTAATGCAGCCATCTTTGCCATGCCAGTCCCATCCACATGTAGCAACTGCATGGCACTGGCAACTTGCACCCTACTTCCTCATCAGTGTTACGGAAATCCACGGTTCACCAGCAGTACCACTGGACCGAACCACTTTATTCTTTTTCTTCACCTTTCCTCGACAGACAAGGACCACATTACCGCAAGGCTCTGGCAGAAGCCTTACCTGTTACATGAGTACTCAGGGAGTACTATCTTCGCTGTCCTCGTCATAGGACTCCTCAGGAGTCACCATACTCTTGCTTATGGCCAACCCTTGTCATCCCTAGACGTCTTGGTCATAGACGGTCTAGTAAGATCTACCCTGAAGATGGACACCCATTCCTAGCCAATCCCGGAATCCTCTGCCTTCCCTTCGTTATTCCGCTCCTCACCGGTTGCAGGAGCATGACTCGTCACGACCCGGGCTGATCCTTAGCCTCTGTACAGCCATGTGGAACTCTGTCTGCATATGGCACTAGATGCGTCTCTGATCATCTGTGGATTCTCACGCTGATCCTCATCGCCCCGAGACAGCAGATCCCCTTTGATCCTATTTCCTGTTCCTGATGGGATCCTGTTCTAGAACTCCCATCACTTGTACTGCCCAATGGACTCTATAGTCATATAGGGCACGTTTCATCCCTTGATCCTATTGATCCCATTGATCCCCTTCCGCTCTTCACGACAACGGGACCCCTTTGATCCTTTTGTCCCTTCCCCTTATGGGAAGCCTGTTTGATCCTTCATGGATCACCCTTGATCCTGATGGTCCATGCACCATCAGCCTACAGTATATATAGAGGTACCTTTGTTTGCTGGTATCTCTAAGCTAGTTCTACGCATTGGATACCTGCTTGTATCACTACTGCACTTTGGTGCCCTCATACTCGCAATCCATCCTCGTTCACTGGTATACTGGTAGAGGGATCCCTCTAGAGTCTCGTCCACTCTTGACATCACCTCTATTTCATGATCTTTGTCTGCCAGCTCTTCAAGGCATTAGCTTGCGCTTGAACCCTCAAGACTCCTCGTCAGTCTTGCACATCTGTGCTTGATCTCCTTTATGCAAGGGACGGTACTCGGCTGGGCCGGTTGGCTCGCAGTACATCTGGTTGTGTCACTACTCATCTCTTCTCTCTTCACACGAACGTTTGCGACTAACTTTGCTAGGGCATCGGCTCACAGTAAGTGTAACAATCAGTCCCTTCGTCTGCAGAGGTCTGAAAGCAAACACACAAAGTTTTTGGTGTATATCCATGCCTCTGGCAAATCAAGGTTGCAACAGCTATACTACATGGTGACAAAGATGTCATCTGCATGGCAGGTACAGGAATGGGGAAGACACTCACATTTTGAATACCCCTGTTATTCCAGCCAGCCGGTATTCAGATTGTGGTGACTCCACTGAACTTACTTGGCAAGGAAAATACAATATCATTGGCAAAAGGAGGCATCTCAGCAATCCCTATCAGCTCAGATGCTACACCTGCCAATTTCCAGGTGAGTTGCATGGGTTACTAGAAAAAGATCTCATATCTTAACCAGTCATAACATAAGGCCATCAAGGCATTCAGATATCAGGCCATTGTGGTCAGCCCAGAGCAAATTATGAAACCTAATGGTGAATTTGAGAAGCTGTTGAAGAATAAACTATTTGTTTCCCAAATCATCAGTGTAACAATTGATGAGGCTTATTGTCTTACCGAGTGGGGGGGATTTAGGCTGGAGTACCAGGAGCTTGGACAGCTTCACTATGTGCTTTCGTCTAGCATACTGTTGCTAGTTACCTCCACAACTCTTACCAAAAATACCTTGGCTGACATTACCAGCCTGTTACACATCCATAGCAACCACAAATGTGTTGTTCGCCACTCCAGTGACAGACCTAACATCAAGATCGGCATCAAAAATCAGATATTCATTGAACAGCTTTGTGGACCTTACCTTTTTAATTCTGACAGAATTGAAGGTTGGTGACCCTCCTTCTTGCAAGTTTCTGGTATTCTTTGACAACATCACTGATTCCATTAATGCTGCCAACATACTTCATTGTCAGCTGCCACATGAGCTCAAAGATATGGTTAAATGGTTTAATGCTGAGATGTCCTCGGTATTCAAGGAGAGCGAGCTTGAATATCTTTTGAGTGGAAAGACATGGGGAATCTGTACAACAATGTCATTCGGGATGGTGAGTATTGGATCTATGCAAATCATTTTCATCACTTACATTGAGATAGGGAATGGATGTATCCGACATTGAATTCATTGTGCAGTGGCAAGCAACTTGTATGTTGTCATCACTTTGGCAATGCTTTGGCCATGGAGTGTGTGATAAGAAGCTTTGTGGGATGGCACTTCTGTTTGCTGAGAAGGAGTATTTTGATGATGAACAGGTGGCCAAGGTAGCTAGTCACAACCATTTGAGAGTGAGAGAGATGAAGTAGTCTTGTACAACCTAGTCTACTGTGAGCTAGCTGGCCCTGTGTAGTACCATCCTGTTCTTGTAAGGGAGACCTTGGAGTCTTAAGGGTACAAGTGCAAGCAAATGCCTTGAAGAGCCAAAAGACAAGTGACATGAAATGACAGCAATGTTGAGAGTGGATAAGACTCAAGAAGGATTCTGCCACCAGTACACCAGTGAGTGAGAATAGGATTGTGAGTAGAGGGGCAACAAGAGTTGCAGTAGGAATACAAGCAGGTATTCTGGCATAGAACTAGCTTAGGGATACAATGGTACAAGTCTAACCCTATATATACTGTAGGATGATGGTGCACAGACCATCAGGGTAAAGGGTGATCCTAGAAGGATCAAACAGGCTTCCCACATTGGGAGCAGAAGAAGAGGATCAAAGAGGGTCCCACTGTCATGAAGATTGGAAGAGGATCAAGTAGAGATTTGCTGTCTTGGGGTGATGAGGATCAGTGATAGGATCAATAAGTGATCAGAAATGCATCTAGTGCCATAAGCAGACAAGGGGTTCTGCATGGCTGTACAGTGGCTGTAGGGACAGCCAAAGTTGTGACAAGTCATACTCCTGTGCTTGGCAAGGAGTGGGATAATGAGGGGAAGAGAATGTGCTCCATGGTCGGCTAGGAGGGTTGCTGTCCATCTTCAGGGAAGTCTTGCTAGACCATCTATGACCAAGATGTCTAGATAGAACAGAGGTTGGCCATGAGTGAGAGCATGGTGACTCTGGTGGTGTCCATAGGCATGGACCATGATGCTACAAGTACTCCCAGAGTACTGCACAAGGGGTGAAGGCTTCTGCCAGAACCTTCGAGGTAATGGTGTCCCTGTCTGTCAAGGAAAGGTTGAAGAAAATAAAGTGGTCTGGTCTGGTAGTGGTCCTAGCACATCAGATATCCATAACAGCTGCATACTGGTCTTGAGTCCACATTGTGTCCTGTTTATGGATCAACAGACTTTGCACTTCACCCAGTTTCTTATGAGACAGAGGGCCTCATGGATTTTATGTTGACTGCTATGCACATTGACAAGCATGATCTCACTGCCTGGATGGAAGGTTACTTGATTCAAGGTATCAAAGGTATGATATTCTGCTATACATTGGCCTTTGGAGATTTATTTCACAAAGGTGCTGCTCACAATCATCATGGGTGCATAGTTGCAGTATGCTTAGAGTTACAACACATGATTGTAACAAAACTGTGAAAGTATGTTTACATGCTCAGATAAAAAACTAACACTCAATGTGTGGAATAGGTGAGATCACAGGCAATGAGGCCATCCAGATGTGATACAAAGGTTTCTGGCCAAAAATAGTCCAGTGCTATGTACAAGGTTCAGATTGATGGCTGGCCAAATGATATTCCATTTAGTAATTTCAGTGATGGTTTCATGGCCATTCTCAGATCTCATGTCCCTTCTGCAAAAGTGGAAGGATGTTACTATTCATTGGTTAAAACTCACAGAGAAACAGTACAGAAAGCTTGAGGATGAATGTGATACACAAATTGAATGTGGTGAAATTGTGGTCCACAAGCAGGCAACTCACTCTGATGCTGATATGAAACAATGGGTCCCTAATGAATTTCAAGCAAGAAAGAAGGCTTGTACCACAAGAGCCATTGTTCAGTCATCTGATGATGAGAGTGGTATGTTATATGCTGCTGATCAGAATAAGAGTGTTAACACCATATCACAAAGCTGACACCATCTAGTGAAGCAGACCCTGTTGGCCTTTTATCCAATGTGTCATCTGCATCAGTTACTCCAACAAGTGCCATAGCTATGCCAGGCACCACTTTCATTCCAGGTACAAACACCACTACTCCTGCCACCACAGCATTAGCAGAGGACACAAATGACATCCACAACATCTTTGCCAATATTTTCAATTTAGATGCTGGTAATATTCTTAGCAGTTACCATCATATTGATTTAAATTCCTTCTTTGACTTTGATAATGGGTCAATGCCTGATATCAACCTTCATCTTATTACATAGTGTTAATGTCATATGCCTAGATACTAGAGTGGCAAGAAAGTAAGCTGCTCCTTGTGATAGAAGACATTTGACATTATTCACACAGATATGTCATGATCCTCGAGTGGCATGCCAATGTGACACATTGAAAAAAGAATAATCTGCAACTTGATTCTGCTTAGCTGAGCCCATGGACACACCAAAAAAAATCTAGGTTGAGAGGAAAGGAATCTGCATTGGGGTCAGTTACTGACTGTATCAACCAATGAGATGGCTCACTTGGTTGTGTAACTGCAACTGGAATGCTGTTCATTGGGCCTGCTCTACAAATGGGTTGCTAACCAGGGTTGTACAAAGATCAACTAGTGAGGAGGGAATGTGAGCCAAGATATGCAGGGCAAGGTAGTGGTACAAACCATGAGAAGCCAGTAACACAATGGTGTGAGGAACAAGCAGACAATCACAGCAATAAGGGGACTTCCTCACAGAAATTCTGCATAGAAGGCAACAAGGGGGATGGAGATAAGCTCTATGATTAAGATGATAATAGCAAAGAAGATAGAAGGTACTTACCATGTGATGTGACACAGAACTTCAAGTGTACATAGAACATAAGACAATGAGCTAGATTGGATCATGAGAGTGGCAAGGGAGAAAAATGAGGATGGAGACATAACAATGAGGGCAATGGTGAGGGTGAAAAAGAAAGACAAGGGGGTGACGATGATGACAGTGACAATGCAGAAGTATGAGGGCAATGGAGAGCAACTAAGGCAGCAACAACAAGGGTGACAAAGCAGAAAACTTACAAAGAGCAACAAGGGAAATGACAACAGAGAAGCTGGGTTGCCACAAATTAGATAACAATAGTGAAGAAGGCAGGAGTTACTTACAAGGAAATGTACAGGAATTTCAGCATAGAGGATAAGACAACAAAGAGCAAGAAAGGTTGTCAAGCATAATGAGAGGGGCAAGGGCAACAAAGCAGGAGGATGGAGGAGGTGATGATGACTGTGATGATGACTGTGAAAGCAGAAGGAACTTCAAGGAAGGCAAGCAAGATTGTGGAGAATGACAAAGGAGCAAGGGAAATGGGAGATGGGCAAGGTTGCTGAGGGCAACAAGGCAGAAGAAACACAAGCATATTTGCCAGAGCAACAAGGGAAATGACAATGGTAAGGGTGGCAAAGAAGCAGAGAAGGTGTCAAAACCAGTTGATACCTTTACCTCTGACTCAAGTCTGATTGGAAGTCTGAAGGGAAGAGGCTTTGGAGTTGCATAGGTCCAAAGGTCTGAAGATTGGAGTTCTGGAGTTCAGGGTACAGTGAGTGAGTCTAAGAGTGAAGTGGAGCAGGGGGGGAAGTCATTGGTGCAGGACTTATGTATCACACCCTTGTCAAGCCATGGACTTCATATTTCAGAGGTAGAGAGAAGAGGGGAAGACTCAGGGAACTTCGAGAAGGAGTTAAGGGATCATTTTAGTCGATATTAGAATTGAGGGGTACAGAGACTAAATACTCTGAGGACTGAATTGCTACACTAACAAGTCTTTGTAAGTATCTCAGGAGTTGGGAGTAGCAAAGCCAGAGCTGTGCTTGAAGTTGCACATAGCTGGAGCAGTGCAAATACACAAGGCACAGGTATGTATGGTAACAAGAGCAGAGTACTGATTGGTAATGTAGTGTAAGTATGAATGGAGTAAGAGGAAGTCTGAGGGATGTGCATCAGTGTTTGCATTGGGGTTAAGGAGTTGCATCAGAGTTATGGAGTGTGTTACGCTTACTGCGAGCCAATGCCCTAGCGAAGTTAGTTGCAACCATTTGTGATAGAGAAGTGATGTGAGCAGTAATACAACCTAGTGTACTGTGAGCCAACCAGCCCAGCCAAGTACCATCCGGGGTATGAAGAGGTCAAGCACGGACGTGCAAGACCAAAGTGGAGTCTTGAGGGTACAAGCACAAGCTAATGCCTTGAAGAGCCGGAAGATGAAAAGACGTGAAATGATAGCGATGTCAAGAGTGGACAAGACTCTAGAGGGATCCTATCGCCAGTACACCAGTAACCAAGAACAGGATTGCGAGTATGAGGGCACCAAAGTGCAGTATGAATACAGGCAGGTATTCTGGCATAGAACTAGCTTAGAGATACATCCAAACAAGTGTACCTCTATATATATGTATCCTGAATGGTGCACTGACCATCAGGGCAAAGGGTGATCCAGGAAGGATCAAATAGGCTTCCCACAACGGGAAGGAATGGAAGGATCAAAAAGGAGTCCCGCTGTCATGAAGATCGGAAGAGGATCAATGGGATTGAAGGATCAAAGAGTGAAACATGCCCTATATGGCTATAGAGTCCATTGGGCGTACATGTGATGGGAGATCAAGAACGGGATCCCATCAGGAACTAAAGAAGGATCAAATGGAGATCCACTGTCTTGGGATGATGAGGATCAGCAATAGGATCAATGGATGATCAGGAACGCATCTAGTGCCATATGTGGACAAGGGGTTCTGCTCAGCTGTACAGTGGCTATAAGAATAGCCTGAGGTTGTGACGTGTCATACTCCTACTCAGAAGGAGTTGGGATAATGAGGGGAAGATGGAGGTCTCTGCAGTTGGCTTGAGAGTGGGTGTCCATCTTTAGGATGAGTCTTGCTAGACCGTCTATGACCGAGATGTCTAGAGAGAACAAGGGTTGGCCATAAGCAAGAGTATGGTGACTCCTGGTGTCCTAAGGCGAGGATGTTGACGTTGGTAGTACTCCCTGAGTACTCATACGAGGGTAAGGCTTCTGCCAGAGCCTTGAGGTAGCAGTGTCCCTGTCCATTGAGGAAAGACGAAGAAAAGAATAAAGTGGTCCAGTCTGGTGGTACTGCCAGTGAACCGTAAAACTGTAACAGAGTGACCATCGGAGGTCTAGAGTTGAGGGGATCGGACTGGAGTTTGACTAGACATCATTGGAAATGACCTGGTGAGGCATGGATATGACAGTATCCAAGCCCTCAAGGCCATCAAGACCTGATAGAAAAAAGTCCAAGTGATCTGTTAGGACAAATCAAAATATTGGAGTTTGATGATGGGGATGTGGAGTTTGATTGGGATGATGCAGAGTTGTGTGGAGGTGATGTAGAGTTGGACAGAGGTGATGTGGAGTTTTGAAGTGGTTGGGTGAAAGTGAATGGAGTGAAAAAGAAGGACAGAGGGTTGAACAGAAACTAAGAGGTGTTGAGAATGACCAGAGAGGTACAGGTTGAGGTCATCTTAGGGGTTCTCAGAGCAATGTGCAAAAATCTCAGAGTAGTGTCGGAGTTGTGCAAGCATTTTGGAGTTCATGAACAGCCAGTGATGAGTCCAGAGGTTGAGCTGGAGTTGAACTGGAGGGAGGTTAACTGACTAGAAACACCTTGATGAAGCATGGGGGAGATTTTGACAATGTCTGAGAGGGTATGACATGCCCAAAGACATATCAACAGAGGGGTGATCAATATAGAAGTTGTCTGAGGCAAGGAAATGAAAGATGAAGATGTATGACAACTCTTGGTAATGTCCATAGACATGGATGATGATGAGGGGTTGATAGTACTCCCAGAGTACATGTCCGAGGGATAAGGCTTCTGCCAGAGCCTAAAGGTAGTGGTGTCTCTGTCTGTTGAGGAAAGATAGAAGAAAATAAAGTGATCCAGTCTGGTAGTGGTCCCAGTGAACCGTAAATCTGTAACAAGCCTCAGCATGTATGTAGCCAGTGAATTTGAATGGCTTTGAACAGCAGTTCTTTAACTTGGCTAGTGCAGCCTCATCAGGCTTTTTCACATCTGGAAAGTGTTCAACAAGTGCACCAATGGCCTCATCAAAGGTTAGAAAGGTTTGTGGGAATGGGGGTGCCTCTACAAGGATGATTTTAATGTGCCACAAGAGCTCAAGACTTGCTTCATCCCTGCATAGCCTGAATATTGCATGGTGCCAGGTGCAAAGTGTCTGGAGATAATGCAGTACTTGTTGCCCTTTCATTTTGTCCTTATCTGTCATGAGGTTTCATGAGAAGAAAATTAGATGAATGAGGCAAACTCATGGATTTCAATGTCTTTTCTGGGATCACAAGATGGATAAGAGCAGGCCATACCATTGCCTCTGTTGAAGGATATAAATGAAGTCTCAATTTTACTCTTGAGATCTGTCTGGGTTAACAGCATTTCAACAATCCCCTCCTGCCAGTACACAAACAGCAAAGTTAATCACATGTGGTGTTGAGGTCACTCATTGCTTGAGGACCCACAGACTTTCTGTGCTTTATCCCAGACTTCAAGTGTTATGGTCACAGTCCAATGGACTTAGTCGTTTCTTTCCTTTCTCTTATCTTATCTTTCTCATCTTATCGTATTGGACTGATCACCTACTGATCACTCCTTTCTGCTCTTCACTCGCACCTCATGGACGCTCTTTCTCTTTCACCCCTTCACACGCGCTCATGGACACTCTTTCTCTTTCACCCCTTCACACGCGCTCATGGACGCACATCTTACCCTTTTCATTTATCTAGATCCAAGAGATCTTCCATCCTACCCACCGCCATGCGTGATGGATATGTCTTTCATATTCTATGAGGCAGTACTTCCATTCTGCCACACCGCATGTCAGACGCGCACATCAGGCATGTTCGCGCTTCCATTCTTCTAGAATCTTCCATGGCTATGTGCCTCACGGACTCGGCATGTTATGCCTCACTGTTACCTCATGTAGTTACCATGTATATTCACGTATTGGTAGATTAGGGCCAAACATGGCCAAACCCCAATGTAGTATATAAACCCCATGAATCCATTGGCCAGAGGGCAGTCTTGTCCTCTTGGTCTTTCCCAGCCAAAGTACATCATACTCCCCTCTGTCTTTTGTCCACAAGTTATAACCTAAGCACTACACCTTAAGTGGTGGAAGGCTGGTTGTTTCATCAAGGATTGCAAAAGGATTTGCAGTATCATTGCCCAAGCTTGTACAGTGTCATCTAAGAACTCCCATTGGATATCAATTCCAGCTATTCTGGATGGTACCGTGTGGTAGGCTAGGGATGTCATGCAGCCACTTAGAAGTGTCAACCCACTTGGAGGGGATTTGCAAGGGAGTTGGTTGCCAATCATCAATCAAATCATACAGCCACTTACCCCCATGCGCCCTCTTGTCCTGCTTGAAATGCCCAAGAAACTTCCAGAAACTCCATGATAGAATAAAGTGGTGTAGCAAATCAATTTGATGGTCTCAATCAGCAGCAACATCAAAAGCAGCCAATGCCATCCACACATCTGCAATATGGGAAGCAAAAGAAACATCCATCAGTTTGTGAAGAGAGTAACCATCAGTTAGTCAGTGCTCAGAAATCTAGGTGTGCACTCAAGGTGATCTTGTTTCTGTACCACTTGTTCAAGTGTGCAATCATCTCTCTTGATCTCCCTCAGCATAGGTGTATCCAAGCTCAACCAGTTCTGTGTGATGACCAGAGTCCCAACTTGGTCAGAGACAATAGCAGTGGCCATTGCAATAACTTCATTCACTGTCTTGTCATCCTTCTTGCTACAGATGAGAAGGGTTGTCATGTCATCCAGGAAATGGAAGCTTCTAGAATGCTTCATTGGACATTTCTGCAAGTGGGGATGGTGGAGAATACTCATAAGCTATGTGATAAGATACAAGAAATTGAACAAGACACCACAACAGAGGAATCCCAAACTCACAATTCCTAACAAGCACACAAGGAATGCCAAAGTCAATTGTCACTACTCTA
Organism: Xanthoconium separans; assembly: GCA_038088675.1. Taxonomy (NCBI): domain Eukaryota; kingdom Fungi; phylum Basidiomycota; class Agaricomycetes; order Boletales; family Boletaceae; genus Xanthoconium; species Xanthoconium separans. Next base: position 4,949 of record JBBPJL010000195.1, on the reverse strand, counting down.
AACAAAATAATGAGAAACATCATATGGGATGGTAAAAAATCACCACTGATAAGTCTATAGTGTCTACAATGCCCCAAAGAAGAAGGAGGAATTACCCTCCTCAATCTAGAGACATGAAACTTAGCAATAGAAATAGTCTGTCTGCAAGAATACATAATGACTGAACAAAGGCCCCCCTGGGCAGTCCTAACAGACACAATAGTAAACTGCATCAAACCTGATGGAATAAAAACACAGAGAGATGTGAACATCTGCCTGACATTGATCCCCCCCCCCTCAATACAGATGTGTACCAACAAAACTACTGGGAAACTACATACCCCCAGCCAGACTAATAACTCTATTCAAAACTACTAAACAAACAAACCTAACCCTAGCACCAGTAAAACTCTCCTATAAACTAAAAAAACACATGTCCACATGATTTCATGTCAGAGTGCCTCCCAGAACATACAACAAGAAGAATGTTGCATGCCTAAGAAACACCCACAATGCCATAAACATGAAAAAAATAACAAACCATAACACAAGACACAAACCTCATGCACAATGCACATGCAGATAGTGTGTGAACAACTGGACTGCAGGATGTAAAAACCCACACACATGTGCCACACTGGCAAAAGAAATAACCAACCAAATTGAGTCTGTTTTTGACCCAACAATTAGGCCATACAAAGACAACCTAATGATAACACACCAATGAAAAGAGAAAAACCAACAGGCAAAAATACACAAAGGGGATGAGATAATTTTTGATCCATCACTGACAGTGAAACACAACATCTGTTAGGGACACACTCAATCGGCAACTCAAAGTGAGCACACTTGGAAAGAGCAGATATTAACTATTCCAAAACTAGAGACTACTATACAAAATGGCCTTAGTTATATACTACTATACATGTGTTCTACATGAGGATTGAACGAGGTAATCGTGAGGTATGACATCATAATGATATCATTGTCTGGAACAGTCTGGAATGTGATAAGGGAAAGGGTGAAGGGGTGACTTATATGAAGAGAAGTGAAAAGTTATTACATTACCCCCTTTTCAAGGACTGTTGTCCGCAATAGGAACATCAAAGAGAGAATCTGGGAGACGTTGGAGAGAAGAATGGAAGTGTTTGAAGTCATCGGAATTCAGAATAGAGGTTGATGGTGTGGGTAATGGAATCCCTTTACACAATGGACATGTGCAACGAGAATCAGAAATAGATCCATCATATTGTTGTAATTTCAAGGTTTTTGCAGGTTGTGGGGCAGTTGGATGGGTTCTGTGAAATGTTTTGACTGCTTCTTCTGCATTAGACAATTGATTGAATGGAATCCATTCATTTTCTTCCGATGGGAAACCTTTCCAATGAATAAGATATTCAAGGCGACCACGTTTTTCCCGTGATGCCAAGATTTCTTCTATTTCTTGTTCTTCCGATCCATCATCAAGTAGATCTGGTGGTGGTGGCAGTTTTTTCTGTTGTGACACGAATTCTCCTTTTGTATAAGGATGTAAGAGACATTCATGAAATACAGGATGAATATTTCGCCATTCTGGATCTAACTTGAGTTTATATGATGCAACACCGATCTTCTTTATGACTTTGAATGGACCATATCATTTATCTCCCAATTTCTTTGATGGTCTATCAGAACGGATATTTGTTCCTTCCAGCAATACAAGATTGCCAACTTTGTATTCAACTGCCAATCATGTTTTACGATCATAATACTTTTTCATGTCATTGGCAGTGTGTTCTAATGACATCTTTGCTTGTTCAATGGTTTTCTTCATCATGTCGACAAACTCTGTTGCTGATTGATTACGAATGGTCTTTCAATGTTCTCCATTGATTAGGGGTTGTTGTCCATAATTTAACATAAAAGGAGAAAAACCAGAAATAGTACTATTTTGATTGTGTGCGAATTCCACAAGCGCAAGCCAATCCACCCAATCATTTTGTAAATGATTTGTATAAAGACAGAGATATTGTTCTATTGTAGCATTGTATCTCTCCATCTGTCTGTTGGTTTGTGGATGAAAGGCTGTACTTGGATTTGCTTCGATTTTTAGTAATTTATATAGATCATTCATAAACGAGGAGACAAATTGTGGACCGCAGTCTGAAATCACTTTCTTTGGAGCGCCATGGAGTTTAAATATATGATCACGGAAAATGGTAGCAACTCCTTTACTTGTGATTTCAGTTGTAATTGGGAATAAATGAATCATTTTAGAGAATCAATCAATGACTGTCAATATTGCATTTTTTCCTTGTGATTTGGGAAGGGGACCAATAATATCGACAGATATGATTTCCCACAGGGCGGTTGGGATTTCATTTGGATTCAAAGGAGTGTGATGAGCTTGTGTATTAGTCTTTGTCTTTTGACATTTATCACATCCTTTGATATATCGTTTGATATCCTTTCAAATTGTTGGCCAATAGTATTTCTGCATGATGAGATCACATATTCATTGAATTCTGGGATGTCCTGCAGTTGGATGATTGTGATTTTCTACAATGATCTGTTCTCGTAACAATACACTTTTAGGTATGTACAACAATTGTTTCCAATAGACAATTCCATCAATTTCTTTCCATTCAGAATTGGTCATTTGGAGTCCTTTAATTGTGTATTTTTCCCATAAGTGTTGGATTTTGGTGACCATTTGTTCCACTGATTCCTCATTGGAGCACACAGCAGCATCACCTTCAGAAGAGGGAGTGGAGAAAACAGATGATGGTAGAAGGATTTGTTGTTTATTGTCAAGATCCACCCCCTTTTCAAAGTCTGACCTCCGGGATAGAGGATCTGCAGGATTGGTTTTACCTGACCGATGGACAAAAGTAAAGTGATACTCTTGCAGCAAATGTTGCCATCGGGCTTGTTGGTGAGACAAATCCTGAGGTTTTTTATAAAATTCGAGATTTTTATGGTCAGTCAAAATCTCAAATGGTAGGCAGGCATCAAGTAGATAATGACACCATTCTTTGAGGGTGAAGATGATTGCAGCAAGTTCCAAGTTGGCTGCATGATAATTCTGTTCCACATCTGACAATGATTTCAAAATAAACACGATTGGATGCCATCAATTATCCTGTTTCTAAGATAACACAGCTCCCAGTCCTACACCAGATCCATCGGTTTCGATCCAGGATGGATCTGTGTCTGTTGGCATTGCAAGGGCGGGAGCCGTGGTGATGATTTGTTTGAGGGAATCGAAAGTCATTTGGCAAGACTCTTCCCATATAAAATCTTTTTTTTCTGAGGTTAAAGCATTGAGGGGACGGGCAATGCTGGCAAAGTCCTTTACAAATCGACAATAAAATTTGAGAAATCCTAAAAAGCCTTGTAATTCTTTTCATGTTTTTAACACAAGCCATTCGAGAATTCCTTTTACTTTTGTTTGATCCATTTTCACCATATTATGGCCAACTACAAGTCCGAGGTATTCAGTTTCCATTTGCTCGAACTCACACTTGATATGTTTTAAGAATAATTTGTTGTTGTGTAATATTTGTAATACTTCGCATACTATTTGTTGATGTTCTTCAATGGTAGTGGTGAAAATCATGATATTGTCCATGTAGATTACTACTTTCCCTTTACTAATGAGATCTCTGAATAGATAATTCATCATTGTTTGGAAAGTCGCGGGGGAGTTGGTAAGGCCAAAGAACATGACAAGCGGTTCGAATAATCTACAATTGGTTCTAAAAGCCGCTTTCCATTCGTCACCATCAGCCATTCTTATGTTATTGTATCCCCATTGAACGTTGAGCTTGGTAAAATACTTTGCCAACTTAAGTTTGTTGATGAGTTCAGAGATGAGTGATAAAGGATATCGATTTTTTACAGTAATGTGATTTAATTTACGATAATCCTGTACTGGGCGTAATCGTCCATTTTTCTTTTTTACAAAGAAGAATGGTGAGGCGAAGGGTGATTTGGATGGTCGGATGCATCCTGACTTAAGATTTTCTTCTAAGAATGCATCCAACTCTTTTTGTTCGTTGAGTGTTAGATTGTATGTTTTGCAATCAATCACGTGATCTCCTGGGAGAAGTTTGATTACATGATCCCAAGGTCAGCAGGGTGGTAACTCATAAAAATTTTCTTTTGCAAACACATTCTTATAGTTGTGATAATGCTCTGGCACGACCTCTTTGAATGTTTGTTCGCCTTTCTTTTTACCCACTTTGATTGCTAAATCTGTTGACAATGTTCTAATGTAGTTATCAACGTCAATCTTAAATACTCACTCGGTATTGCCTTCGTTGGTGTTTGGATCCTCGTCATTGTCTACTGGGATCAATGCGGGGAGATGATCGTTCACACAGGTAAACTTTATCTTTTGCTGTTGCCAATTGATCTGAGGATTGTGGACTTTAAAGCCAATTGTAGCCTAGGAAGATCGGATGTGTACTCAGACATGTTACCGCTAGAGCCAATCGTTCCTGGTGGTCATGTATAGATAATTTGACTACTGTAAATCTGTATATTTCACCTCCCTTATTCATTGTTCCATCAGCATTGTAAATGGGGATTGTGACTGGTAATTTGTTTACAAGAAGTCTGTGTTCTTTCATGAATGACTCATCAATAGCAGATCTGCTACAGTGAGCAACAAAACCGTTGCAATGCCTAACCCTAACGCAGTGCGTGAAGCGCACTGCAAACACCTGTGGGAATATTGCTTAGCTTTGGTGGAGCCAAACAATGTACAAACCCTTGGCTACAAAATGGTCCCTGGGTCATGTGATGTGGCCCCGAGGCTGTGGAGATATTGCTAATTTAAGTCACCCATGTCATTGCAACGGTTTTGTTGCTGAAGTATTGAACATTGGAAACCATATGTTGTAGTGAGGTATTATGTCAGCAATGGGTCATGTGATGTATGAATAGTTCAACATGATGTAAACACAGCCAAACAACCTCGCTTTTAC
>JBBPJL010000194.1:0-24321 GCA_038088675.1 Xanthoconium separans | reverse complement strand
ATTCCCTGTCCCGAACAAGCGAACGTCGTGGTGATTGACCGGCCATCATGCCGCATCAGTGCCTCCGATGATGAAGGCAGAGCGACCAGACACGAAAGAAAACGGACCACTGCCCAAACCGCAGTCATGAAAGCCGAATTGAAGGAAATGATTTCACGGCCCTTGATTGCCAGAGGGGTTTCCACGCGGTACATCACATCGGGAACTAGACCTATCGCGGACGATATTCTTGCGGGAAAAGGTTCGTCAAGTTGATTCTTTGCGGCGGGAAAAAGAAGTGACGGTCTTGATGCGAATTGTGTAGTGCATGAGACTATGCTAGGTTTGACGAGAACGGATGCCGGGAGCGATCTCGTTAGCGTGCGTCGGAGTCGGAGGTTTTCGGTCGACGCGAAACAAGAACAAGATCTGGAGGAGTGGGCTGGAATAGGAACTTGATTCCAAAGTTTCACCATACCTGTTTCATTGGACAAACCGTGACAAGGGACCGCTCGTCGTCAAGTGACTGGGTGGTGTGGATCAAAATGCCACTGAATGGCAACAACAGGGACCCTGAACGTGGCTCAACAAAGCAGGTTTGGTAAATGCCTCGAGGCGAGTTCATTATATCTTATCTACACATTTTTGCGGCCCAATCCACACGTTGCACCATCAAACTCAAGGTTGGCCGGTCCTGATCAAAGTTTGCGGTGGAACGGAGCTCTTTTGAAACTCCGCTCTGACATTTATTTATTTATTTTTATTTATCACAATTTTCCTATCAAAGTCATCCTCTCCGCCAAGCTGCGGTTCATTCCTCCTCCTCCACCATGATCTCGATGAGTTCTCCCCCTCCGTCTCCGCTCAGAGTACCTTTGTCGGTGTCGACCGTTGCAAACGCTTTTATTAAGTTCAGACGAGCTCGTCACGACGCACTCGATTTCGCTTCGGGCCTACCCGTCACACACCCATCCTTGTGCGGGCAAGACGTGACATGCAGGCGAAGAGTGCCTCTCGAACACGCCGACCAATATGTGTGCAAGGGTGCCGTGGACGTGACAAAGTTGCTCCGAGGCTCGCGGGCGAGTCTGCTAGAAAAGGCAGTGATGATTGGGGCGAACGTGCTCGTTGACGAGAGGTAGGTTTCGCTCTCTGGCTCGATCACCTTTCTTCGCCAAGCTGTTGTGGTGGAGCCCTTGTCATGGGCTTGTTGCAACTTTGGTCGATGGTGTCCCCAGAGCGCGAGCTTGTGCGTATGAGGTGAGCTTGCTAACGAGGACCTTGTTCTACAGCTGGGTTTGCCAGATACGTATACCTAAAAACAGGCAAGACGGCAAGTTTCGGGTACAGGTCAGTCCCGTCACACCACATTCGGTCGAAATACGAATCTTATTGACGTGAACTAGATCCGATACTCCGCATCTGCTTCACGTTCGTCCCGTCCAGATCCACAAAAGCCCGTGGCCTTGGACAGGGTGACGAATGTTCCCGGACTGATGACGATTGTTGGACGTGAAGAAATCGCATGTTGACAAGGACTCCATCTACCTTCAAAATCGGAATCCATACCCCTCCATCGCGCCTTTCCAATCAAAATCTTCCTGTCATTCCTTCACCCTTGGACTCGCATGCATAATATCGCCCATCCATCTCATGTACCGCATTGCCTACCATATATTGTCCTTAATGTTTCTTCCTTTGTACCACCATACTCTGTGACCCATATAATTATTTTATTTCACACTTCGTTATTTTTTCAGGACACTCGACATACAGAGACGATCTGGATACATTCAGTTCGGATGATCGGTTGGTTTCATATGGAACGTGGGTTGGATCAATCGACTGATCATGATGGCCATGGAAATGCACAGCACTCCTGGCCCGTCAGGAATTTCTTGTCGGCAAAATAATCCACCTTCATTCCTTTCCTTGGATTAATCCAGTCTCCTCCTACTTTCGTTTCGTCGCCGACGACCAAGACCTATCCACCATCCCATGAAGCAACTTCAAGAAAGTCATCAAATGCCACCCAGGAAAAGCGAAATGAGAAGTTCGAACTCACACACACCGCCATGTAGAACCCGCGGGTCGCAAAAATCTGCTGCATTGCATACGCGTCTAAATTCGTACGGTAACCAGGAGCACTCCGAGGAAAAGCACTCCCCCGGCGAAGACTCACAAACAGATTGGACGTGCCAAGGCAGGACTCGGACCGTGTAATGAAGGGTCAACGATGGGAAGGACGGGGTCGGCCTTGAAGACGATGATGCTGTTCCAATATGTATATCGCACTCAGGGAGAAGTAACTTCTGTAGAGTTCCGCCGATTTGCATCCTGTCTCATCCCTTGTCCACTTGACGGTTTCAAGTTTCAACAGCTCAGGGTGCTAAGTAGGTGCTTACAATTACAGTGTCATTGTAAACTCGCCACGTTGACTCTTTACTGTGGACTCCAGAGGTTGAACTGAAGCATGAATTTGAAGATCAGCTGCCACCACGATTGTGCATCACGGACATTTCCTTCCTCGACAATATGAACCTCGCCACCAAGTACGTGCATTCAAAGCTTCCACTTGTCATGTCCGCTGTTATATTCCCGTTTGGTGAACATCGAGATCTCAGAAGCCAGTTTTGCGAGCCGATGCGACTAAGGTTTCAGAGATGAATGTCGAAGGGTCTGCGTATGTAAGTCACATTTGATTATTGTGCTCTCTTGCGGACTAACAGCGCTGACCTCGATGAGAAAGCGTGGATGCTCGGAGAGGTTATCGTCGTCCATGCATCATTTTCGGTACCCAGGGTTTCCTTGTGGTCAGTCTCCTGAGATCAATGGAACTATCTCGACAGCTTAGGACCGCTACATCGTGACTACATTCTTTGCAGCCAAGATCAAGTAATCCAGTGTGTATAAATACTGTCCTCGAGGGCAGAGTAACCTCAGAATCCGATTTCTCTAACCACTCCTCGACATGTCTGAAATGCCCTTTGCCGTGAAGCGTTTTCCCTACCATGGTTTGTTACCTCGCCACCATGAGCTCCAGGAGGCCTTCATCAAAGAGAAGGTACCAAGGCCCTCATGCGAAAAGTTCGCATGGAGCGCTCCAGAGGTGCTGAGCCTCTTCACACTGTGCACGCTTCGTCGCGATCGTCCTTGGTGACCGCTACATGGGAGATCACTTTGAGGAGATATTTCTCCAGGTCAAACACTTGAGCCCAAGGTAATGTCTTTGGAACTGACATCACGACCACTTAAACTGATGCTTAAGTTCCAGTGTGTTGGTCGCAACTACGTCGAGACAAACTTTGAAACGTTGCTACATCTACTCGATGTTGTCGTCCACGAGCCTCCCGCGTTCTACAACGCCGAAGGTGAAGATGGCAACGTCATTGGCAAACCGATTGGGATACCCATCATGTACCTCATCTCTGATATCCTGCCTACGACCACTCCGTTATGACCCGTCGCGCTCAAAGATTTTCTGGACGCCTGGGGTTCCTACCTCAAGTCCTGTCCTTCTCATACTATCATTACCACCGGACCGGAAGGGTAGTTCAGTCAGGAGGCTATGGCTGATTTCGTGCCATACATCGCATTATTGTCTTTCGAAGCCACTTACATCTGTCCCGATCCGCCCGCGGAGAACAAATGTTTCCAATCGTGGGATGCCTTCTTCACAAGGGAGTTCCAGCCAACATTGTGTTACCCAACAACACTTACCTTCTTCATAATGCCTGCTAGTCCACCACCCTCTCCGCGCATCACTACAAAGGTTCACTCTACGACATGCTCGGTGGCGGTGATAAGGATGCCGAGCAATCCATAGGCGGCACTGTCTAAACCCGGTGGACTACCACCGCCGGCACATTGACAACCCCGTCAACGGCACCGTCACCAAGATCGTCACACTTCCTGGCACTTGCTATGCCGTGCTCTATGATGACGGTGCGCCTGCTGACGACCCCTTCTTCGAGGAAGGGGATCCTCACGGTGCCCTGATTCGCTCTCAATCCTGGCTCAGCATTGCTGCCACTCGAGCCCCGATTTTCAATCACTATCCAAGCTGGTCAGACCGCTGGAGAGAATATTTCATTTTAGTGGATCCCCCAATGCGCTCATCTTTGGTCCTCTGGTCGATATTGCTTTTGAAGACCTCGGGGATCAACCCATTCAACCTTGCAACCATTACTGGATCACCACAGTCGTTGGCAAGGCTGCGCAAAACTGAGGAAATGCAACGATATGCAATGTTACTTTTGGTGAGAGTCGCATGGTGCATGCGTCCAGGTCTTGGAAATCTTTTGTACGATAATTGTGTGCGTGTGCGTGGCGGAATCAATAGCTAAACCCTTTCTATTATATTTCCGTTCCGACATTGCAGTTCCATGAGGGAGAGCTGGTAATGAGTGGAACAATGCTCTTCCGCCGAGGTGGAAGGTTTGGGTACGACCGGAGCTTGCTCGAGGATAAGTTATTAGTACCTGACTCGGGCTCTGCAGTGCTGCCATCTGTTCCACGCCGGGAAGCACTTGGACTTGTTTGTTCCATCTGAGGCAACCGTTAGTCAATGTGATTGCCCGATAAACGGCGTCGAACAGCCAACTGATTTTCCATCGTCCATGTTCCAGTCATTCGAATGCAGAACGCAGTCCCCTTAGATTGGCCCGCGCAAGTCATGAAGTATGATTCAGGTGATCCAGGACTCAACTATCTATGTGACAGAAGTAAAAGCGACTAGGTAAACATCTCTATCGGGCTGCTCACAAAAGTTGAAGAAAGGCGTGTATAACATTATCCAACAAGGCCATCTTGATGGGAATGATGCAACTAGTAAAATCCATTGATACGGAGTAATTATGGTCGAACGCAGCACATACCCCTCGCAAAACGGAAGAAAATACTCGTTGCAAGTGTACTTTACGAATCCTCGTCTGGTACCTCCTCCACACGCGCAGACCGACTGGCAGGACGCGAGGAATCGAGTGAGTCATTTTCAACAACTTCCTCGATGTATGCGCCACCGTTACTTGCTAGCTTCTCCTCTGGTGTTTTGCCAGCTGGAGTTTTTCCTCTCTTCTTCTTACCACCCTTCTTCTTTGGCAAATCCCATTCCCAAAATGGAATGAACGATTCAATCTATAGTGCGGTGTCACCAAGTGCTTCAGATCACATAACATTTGACCATTGGTACTCACAACGCCAACGTCCGCGAAGAGTTTTGGGAAGATCCAAATTCCCGGAGGTACGAAGACGACGGTGATCACGTAGAATATTAGTCTCACGATTGCCAGTGCAAAGAAGGCACCGATGAGGCCTAGCATCCCCATGCTAAGGTACCACACGCCGAGACGCATGATGGGGGGCCAAAGTGGGAACATGACTCCAGCAAGCATGATGGCAACCATGAGTAGGCCGCCGGCGTACGTCGTCCACTGGGATCCCTCGTAGAACCATGCAAAATAACCGTCTTGCGCGAACGATTGTTGTGGGGTGACAGAGACGTGGCGCGGGGAGGATGACGATGAACCAGTGGGATTGCCACGATCCACGCGTAGGTAAAAGGCGTAAGGAATGATGGATGTCAGGACTGCCTCTGCCTCTGCCTCATTGGTCACGGTTGGAACGTTTTTTAGTTTGCCATAGGCTGGAGAAAGAAGGGCTCTGACGGCGGATTTGCCTGATGGTGGATAGTTAAAAATGATAGAAAAACAAGAGAAACCTTGGAGACACCTTTGAAGTAGTCTACCCGTTTGCCGTTGAGAGCTCCCACACGTATTTTCATGCCGGATTTGCTGCTCCGTAGGAATTGGGCTACATTGCGAGCTTGTGGAGGTGCTCGAACCTGCTGTGCTTGGGCCGTAGACATTGTCGGTAAAACGGTGCAAGAAATACTTGTTGAAGAGGCGAACTTGGGCAAACTTGAAGAAAAGGGACAGCTTTTGCTTAGTCACCGTGTCAGCACCTCAGTGGACTAGCGAAGCTTAAAACACAGCTACTTAAAATGTGAGAGATGCTTCGCAATGTCTATGGGTAATATACAGTCATAGGCTACATCATGAGGAGCGCTCCGATGAAGGCTCAGTAGGAATTTTCGGGATAATATCGTGCTTCTCGAGCAATGACTCCAGGTCCCCGGACTGGTGCACTGTAGAACAATCAGTACACAAAACAGACTTGTTTCAAGGAGACTCGCTTCCGAGAAGGATATCGCAGCCACCAACAAACTCCCCGTTGATGTAAATTTGCGGAATCGTCGGCCAGTCTCTGGAACGCGAATTGGAGTGAGACATGCCATAATTAGATCGTATTGAACTCACGAAAACTCCTTGATGCTGCTTCTAAGTTCCGAATCTTCCAAGACGTCATAAGTCTTCAGTTTCTCCGCAGGAACACCTTGTATTTCCAGGACCTGGACGGCCGCACGGGAGAAGCCGCATTGAGGCATCTGAGGGTTACCCTTCATAAATAACACGACGGGAGACTCCTGAACAGCAGCTTGAATTTTTGCACGGGTTTCTTGCGAGAGGAACCGCCGGAACGCAGCGTTTCTGATGTTGGTGGAAAGCGCATTCCGAGTCGCTGACTAGGTAAATGGTTTCAGGATGATAGATCGTATTGACGACGAGGATACTTGCGGAAGTTTGAAGGAATGAACGCAACATGCTGGCAGTCTAATCCAAGTCGATTCCGACTGACTTAGTAAGCATATTCAATCATTCTGCTCGTTCAGTGGGACAACCACCTCGTCTCCTTCAGAAAGAATGACGAGGGAATTGAAGCTGCCCAAGCAACTGCGGAAAACTCAGTTGCACTTTCTTTGTCTCCCTTCTCTGGCGGACTACAGCGTGCACGCTGGATTTGGCTTTAGGAAGTTATGTATTGAAGAGAGCGCAATTACAAGGCTCTCCGCTGTTCCCCGTACTAGTGACACGTCGTCTTCTTACTATTCACCTTCGATACTCCAACGCTGCTGGCCATCATGCGAGATCAACCGAGTCCCAATTTATTTAGATGCCAATTGACACGATTGGACAAGGAACGGAGACGACGGAAGACCGGTTATCACTTGCCAGTGCTACAAATCTGAGCTTGTTCTCAGAGTCGTCGCCTCATAACCATGCCATCCCGCCGCCGTTTGCAGCAGTACGCCATCGCGATCAGCATCCTCAGCGTCTTCTACAATACCGCAGAGGGTGTCGTATCCATCGTTTTCGGTGCTGAATCGTCCTCTCGCGCACTCGTCTTTTATGGCCTCCAGTCTGCCGTCGAGGTCATTTCTGCGCTTCTCGTCACCTGGCGCTTCCTCGGCGTCACCAAGCCAGGCGACGAAATTGTAAACGAGACGTCCCCACGAGTCATCCGGTAAGCTTTTATCGCCTCGCTCCACTTCCCAACGCTCACCACCTCCCATTTCTTGCTAGCATCGAACGCATCGCTACGACAATCATCGGTGCGCTTCTCATCGCCCTCGCCCTCGCCGCGCTCGCCACCTCCATCGCGTCCCTCGTCACCCACGACCGCCCCTCCACCGCCCTCCCTTCGCTGCTCATCGCCGCAACCGCCACCGGCATCATGCTCGTGCTCTACCTCGCCAAGCGCTACCTCGCCCGCGCCCTCAACTCGAGCACCATCAATGGCGAGGCCCTCTGTGCGCTCTCCTGCATGCAGCTTTCAGTCGTTTTGCTCATCGGGTCATTGATCTACCGGGTTTGGCGCGGCGGGTGGTGGGTCGATGCGGCGACTGCCATCGTGATCGGGGTGTTGTTTGGGTGGGAGGGAGTCAAGATGATCCGGTGGGCCAGGAGCGCTGATTTCGATGGTGGCTGTTGTGCAAACTGTCAACCCAAAGACAAGGCTGCTTCCTCGCAGCAAGCGGACGAGTCTGATGAACTAGCAGAGAAGCCGAGTGCATGTTCCCCTACCACCCAGTGCTGTGGGTGCTCCAAGGGAGAGGACTCTGTGAGCGTGAGCCAAGTATGCTAGATCCTCGTGCCTTGATTCTCTGCGTGGGACGACCATGTTCATGCTGGGACGTCTAATGAAACCCATGCTTTTGATTCGCCATAGATACAATCAGAATACAACAACAGAGAGCAGTCAGGAAAAAAAAATAGGAAGGAGTGGTCTATACTTTAAACCATACTTTAAACCACCCAACAAAGACAGCGTGATATGACAAGGTTTCACGAAACAAGGCCGGAGCCACGACAACACTAGCAACGGCCTCGTCGAGCCGATCAGAATCAAAGCGGGGTAATATGCACGTGTTCCAGCAGTATACATCCGATAGTTACGCAAGATCATACAGGTCCACAGGAGAGGCACCTTGGGTTACATCTAGGTGATAGGCGCGGGGCGGAAGGACATGATTTCTTCGTACAATAACTCCTTGAGTTGTTCACGACTGATATCGTCCTTGTGCACTGATGGATGATATGAAATTAGGTTCTCGGATGGGAAAGCCAAGTACTTACGATCGAATTCAAAGAACTCGGGGTCGAGAGGAGGAGCGATGGGTTCATCGTCTGGATCGTGCTAGGATGACGTGAACAATCGGACACATTTACACGAGGAACAAAACCATACATATGCCTCCAAGTATGGGTGAGCCAGTGCCTCCTCCACTGTTATCCGCTTCTTGGGATCAAATGTCTACAGGATAATTCAGCCTGTTTGTCCCCACGGTACCTACCGAGTAAACCCACCAAAGTCTTTGTCAAAAAGTCAACTGCCAATGGGTTCGCGTTTGGGAACAGCTGGGCAAATGGCCGTCGTTTCCGGAACGGTAGAGCTCGAATATAATCACGTGATCGACGTGTCGTAATCGCATAAAATTCGTCCAAGGTCGGCGTCCCAAGCACCTCCAGTATGAGTGTCAACTGGTGATGATAATCACGTCCAGGGAAAAGGGGTTTTCCAGACAACATCTCAGCCAATATACATCCAACAGACCAAACGTCGATCGCCTTGGTGTACTGCTTGAACGTGAGCATGATTTCCGGTGCACGGTACCAGCGGGTTGCGACATATTCCGTCATGAATCCAGTTTCGGTGCCTGAGGGCTCGGCGGTCCTAACGGAGCGAGCAAGACCAAAGTCACACACTTTGAGGTCACAGTTGGTGTTCAAGAGTAGATTTGATGGCTTGAGGTCGCGGTGAATGACGTCTGCGGAATGGAGGGCTTTGAGGGCACGGAGGGTCTGATAGATGAAATACTGGGCATGGTCGTCGGAAAGATCTTGGGTACGAATGACGCGGTGCATATCCGTTTCCATCAGCTCTTGGATTACTGTCAAGCATTAATCAGGGATGGGCAGCCGGGAGTGAGGGTATGACGCACGGTAGACCTCCTTGAAGGCTTCGAGGGATGGGGGCTTGATGATATCAAGAATCGAAATGATCTACGGGACGGTCCAGCATGTCAATCAGCGCCGGGTCGCTCCGATCACACGTATGATGATACACACGTTCTCGCTTACGCCGGCCTCGCTGAGAAACTTGAGGAGTTTCAGTTCCCGCAGGGTTCGGAGACAAAACATAGAGTGATCAAAGGGCGCGATCTTCTTAATGGCGACTTTACGTCCGCTTGGACGGTGGACTGCGGAGCAAACGATACCATAGGCCCCCTCGCCGACGACGTCGAGGACTTGATATTGTGAGCCTGGTGAAATCAGAACATCGTATTATGTGCTTCTATTATGTGGCAAACAAGACAATCGACACGCACCTACGTTGAAGCGAACTTTGCGCGGGGCAGGCTGAGCTTGGGATGTGGCATGACCGTGCTTTGACTTGGACTGAGTAGCGGGGGACGCTTTTTGTTGATTTTCAGCCATGAACTTGGGAAGGAGAGGAGAAGAACAAGAGCGTCTTGGTGGGATCGCCTCTCTGTGAAAATAGAGCCATATATAGAAATATTATTGCAACCATGGCAATCGCACCGTTTCCATGCAAAACAAGTCGTTATTGACGAGGAGGGCAGAAATGTACAACATGAAACGAACGTCAAAGAAACAAAACCACAAGAGACAGAGCAAGATGATCTACGAAAGCATGCATGCCCCTTGCTACCAATCACGTACCAAAATTGCCCTTCCAAGTACAAAAAGAGGTCTACTTGCCGCCAGGTGGACCACCGCGACCCCGGCCAGGTCCACCACGGGCACCCCGGAATCCACCGCGAGCCTCTCCATTCAGTGGACCACCACCACGAGGTCGGCTTTGTGGTCGCTCGCCACGCTCCTTGCGAGTTTCGACGAAGATACGCACTTGTCCAGCGTCGCCTCCTACGTCAATCCGAACCCCACCCTCGCCTCCCTGATTTTGTGGAAGAGATGTGATGATCGCCTTCTTTGCAGCATCCAGTGATAAGAACTCGAGGAAAGCACAGGCCTTGGACCGCACAATCTCGACGTCTTTAACCGGCCCAAAGCGTTGGGTTAGGGTTTGACTAAGCTGGCTTTGGCTGACCAACTCGACCACACCCTGAAATGTCCAGTCGGTCAGTCGCAGCCTTGGTTATCCAGTGTAGATAAATACCTTGACAAAACACTGTGGTGTAGTCAACGATAGCACAGCGGCGACAGAAGGGTGCTCGCGCAATCCATGTTGTTGCCCGCCACGGTGAGGCGGTCCGTGGGGTGCCGGTGACTGAGTACCGCTTGTAGGTACAGGGCTATTTGAGGCAGCAGGCACCTCGGTCAGACCCTTGGACTCAGTGGCGACCTGCGATCCCCATCGTTTCGAGTCGGTAGCAGCAAGACTCGCCCAACTCTTCGGTGCTGACTTTGCAGGTGCAGGCGTCGGAAGAGACGTCTGTGGTGCAGAGGCAGGTGGTGGTGTGGGAGAGGCAGTGGGAGCCTGAGATTCCGATGCAGGTACAGGCTCAGACTCGAGGGAGGCTTCAGTCTCGGGCTCAGGCTCAGAGGGGGCAGGGACTACAGGTATGGATTCAGGCTCGGCTTCAGGTTCCTCTTGGTGGAAACCATTCGGCTCTGCGAGTTTGGTCTCGGCGGCCGGAGGTGGAGAGGGAGGATCAGGCTGAACGGTCGTGGGTTCCTCCTCCGGAACAGGAATGGGAGGGGGGGTAGGCTCGCGTGGAGGAGGGGACAGCTCAAGGTCAGCGACAGGCTGAAGTAGTGGCTCCTCGGCAGGGGTGGATTCAGGGGCAGGAACGGCGGGAGCGGGGTCGGCTTCGCTGACATCATCCTCGACAGTATCTTCCTTGAGGAACCGGAAGATGTCGTTCAGAACAAAGTAACCATTTGGTTGTTCTGCAAGGAAAAAAGTCTGAACAAATTTTCTCCAAGGGTCACCATGGTTCGACATCTCGCCAATGACCTGGATGATGATACCACCATTGGCAGAAGACTGTGCATCTACGGAGTGAATGAAGACTTTGCAGTCCTGGAAACCGATGGATGTGATCTTGTTGTGGATTTCCTGAAAAGGTGATGTGTGAGCAGTGAAGAGATGACGGGAAGATGAAGAAAAAACCTGTTGGCCGAAACAGGGTTTAACTTCCTCTCCCTCTGTGCCATGAATGAAGGTGGAGGTTTTTGTGTAGAAGCAATGCAAACGATTGGGCTGTTTGTTGACATACGTATAATATTGAGGAACGAACTGCCATCCAACCTCGGAAGGAACGACGTTCTGATGAATTGTAGATGCAGTAGACATGATGAAGGAAATGCTGAGGATTGGATTTCAGGTGAGTTCAATAGAGTCATAGGTGATAAATGAGCACATACCAATGAAAAAGTAGGAAATAATGATGAAAAAGTCTACAAGATTACAACGGACAGAGGCCAATTAAACCTTTGCAGCAGCTGGGGTCGACGAAAAAGTTGTAAAAACTAAACAAGAGTCGTTCGCAATTTGCTTCGGACTTTGCCGATAACCTTGCTGACTCAGCAGCACTGTGGCGATCCTAGTACTACGTCGTCCCATAGAATAGCATACACGGAGAGGTGGTTGAAAGTTAGATACTCGAGCTAGGTGTCAGTTCATCAAAGCGTGGTCGCCGGTCGCCCACCTCGCGAGGCACAATCAGCGATAACTTCCTAGTCGCACGCGGAAACTTAATGTAGGTCTGGTGCAGGCTCCGTGCCAGTGGCACGGATTCCAGCCTTGGTCACTGATTGAAATGGCCTGCGGAAATAAATTCAGACATCTTGGGCCTGACGAAGAGTTTTTCGGGCTGATTCGGATCCGGTTTCCGGCCGAACGTTCTACTAGTAGCCTGGTGTACCTGGGACACACCAAAGTCTGGTCAAATATATCGGGTAAGACCATATTCCGTTTTTTACTACCGTTCCCGCTCGTCATCTTCCAATCTGCGCTAAAGCATGTCAGGTAGTGTCTGACTCATCTAAGTCGGCTCCGGTCAGTCGCGCCGTTCTCTATGGACTCGCAAAAGTGTGCGTCTTGAAGCATGAAAGTTAGTCCGCACAGTGAAATATGAAATGAGTAAACCCGATCAAGACACTTACTACGCACATCTACATTCGATGACCACCTGTGAATGGTGAGTCAACTAACCTACGGACATGGCTTCAAATGTTTAATCAGTGCATTGAAAACTTGGCATTGCGGCTCTCTGCGCCGAACGTTAAGGGAAAGTGCGGAGATTGTTCCACATGCACCTTGGGCAGGATTTCTCTGTATTCGCAAATACCTCGGTCGTCGTACCACGTCTCACTTTACGTGTTCTATATGTGGCGCTAGGACTAACTGAGACTCATTTAGGTATTATCGTTCCATGACATGATTCAAAGTTCTTTATCCTTGACAGGGCAGAGTTGTATAGTAAGTTGGATTCTACCCTGCCCTGCCACTTCCACTGGCAGTCTAGAAGCAAAGTTGCTTCGAACAATGATCGGTCTTGCGGTCTTTGTGGGACTACGTTACCAATTTTGTAAGTCCTTAAGCATCGTTCGTCAGCGTTTGAGATCTATGGAAAGTTAGTCGGGTGGGTAAGTTGTCGAGTTTACACCCAAGCTAACGACGAGTCATGTACAAACGAACATCTGGTATAAAGGCGGAACTCTTTCCGCTTGATTGCACCATCCGACGATGCTTGACTTCAGAGCAGGACCTTCTCAACACCGATCTATCGACTCCTTTGCAATGTCTCAGCAATCCTTTGGCACCATCAAGCATTCCGTCTATCATGGAAAGAACTGACGAGACCAAAGGCACTCGCCAGCCGTTACTAAATTCTCGGAGAGCCTCTCTGATGATCAGAAAGAGCTTTTCGAGTCTGCTCTTCGTCAAGTGGGACAATACTACGCAGAGGTACGGAATATTGGCCGTCCCACCTTCATAGCAACGTGAACTGATTTTGTCTTCAGTGGGCCGACCCACATTCAATTGTAACCTCCTTCGATGACTTTCTCACACTTCTCGACGGCATCATCGCGGCGGCATCCCAGTCCTACAAGGCCAATATCCGCGGCGTTACCATCGGCGAGCCGATCGGTGTGCCACTGTACCTTATCATCGATTTAATCAGCAACACATCCGCTGCTTACACCCTGTTCACCTAACCGAGTTTCAATACTGCGCTCAACGCTTTGCTGGATAATTGGGGTGAATGGCTTACAACTTCCGACTCCAGTGATACGCTTGTGGACCAGTGGTTCTGTGACACGGGTCTGGTCGTGTTGGAGTCAGGCCTCGGCCAGCTGACCTTTGAATGAAACTTATTCCCACCTCAGCGCTACAATTCTTGGGACTCCTTCTTTACTAGGGATTCTTCAGTGCGCCTGGTTGTAACAGATCCGAACACCCTCTTCCTTTACAACGCAGGCGAGTGCACTGTCTTACGCACCGCTACGAACGCCCAACTCAACGATATGTACTATTCGCTCTATAATATTCTCGGTGGAGATAGTTCGAACAGTCTAGCCCCTACCTAGAGGAAGGTGATCCTCATGGTGCCCTGGTCCGTTCCTAGCTCTGGCTCTCCGTTTCCGCCACCCGCGCTGTATGCATCATCCAGCCAAGCGAGGTTGATTCCCCGATCGAGCTAGTTGCGTTTGTTACAATCGGAATGGCGGAGGTGTCTACATGTCAAGTCACTAAACAGCCTGGAGTGGTTGATGATGGAGACGAGATTGGCATGCTCCACTTTGGTGGATCTTCTCGTGCACTCTTCGTGAAGCCCAAGGACGGATACGAGCTGGTCTTGCAGGACTATTACAACACTCCCATTCGACCGGGCCAGCACCGCTGGATCAATTCTGTTATTGGAAAGTTCTGGGCAACTGGAACCAGTGCTGGACAGTGAACTTCTTTGCTTCCTAATTTGCGGTTTCCCGTCTCAAATGTGGAACAGGGTTTCTACAACGCCTCGAGTCAACGTTGTTGTCTAGCTTGTATGATATCAAGTCGGCGACTTCTTGTGTAGAAATATGCTTTTCGATAGGTTTCATATGTGATCGTCATGTCGATGGACTATTCAGCGAAGATTGCTTGTGCCGTCATGGTATACACAGCCTTGTGTAAAGGTGCTTTGACTCGACAGAACAACTTGGAGAGTGTTGTGTTGTATCGATTTTTCCGCTTCAGCCCTTTCCTATTGAAGGTGTTTCGGAAAGCAGCATAAAATTTGCCTCAGTTTACGGGCCACGCCGATCGGGCCGAGGCTGGTGCCGAAGATTAGAATCTCTCTAATTATACAACGGCGAACTTGAACTCGTCTAGGATATCATGAATGAACTTAGGTCTAGGCTCCCCGGATCTTTCGCAGGTATGTACATACCGGTAACAAGCACGCCGCAGAGGCCTATCGCCAGACTTGCCTCGTGCGCTTATCGGTGTCAGGTTGATCTAATCTCCTGTGCTCAGGACAGCACCTGGTTCGGCCTGGAAAGCCGCAGCAAATTGAACGGTCTGTCGTCAGTCGATAATCCATTCTTATATCATTCCGAAATGCAAGCACCATAGCCTGAGGTTGATCGCGTTCCTCGCTCCCAATGGGGAACCCAAATCATGATCGTGGATATCTAGCGGAAATTACAGAGCGCTATATTCCTTTGGACCTCGTAACCATATGACCGTTCAACATATTCTGTCTTTGGCTCACTGTTCCCACTTTAGGCCCTTCAGAATTGAATGGTATGGAAGTATTACCGAAACTGTCATCACTGAATTTAGCCCGATCTCAGGCTACCCTCTTCGAAAGGCGAGGCAAGCACATTCCTGGCCTGCTTCTCTACCGTGTTTGATTTCCCCTTCAAACGAAATTGGAATGTTGAAGGACCACGACACCACATGCTCCATTCCACATCATGATTTGGCCCCTTTTCCGTAACGGGGCGAGGGTTTAAGTGTCCCTTCCCTCTCCCTCATATCGACTGTTCCCTGCCTACTCTGCGATCCAAAGAATTACTGCAAAACCATGACTGACCAGCAAAATTTCTTCGACCAGGTCGACAGAAATGTCGATCACTTCATTGATCGCATGATGGAGGCCGTACGCATTCCAAGGTGACAAGTATCGTCGTCCTCGTTGATCGAGCACTGCTTACATGTTTTTCCAGCGTAAGTGGTGATGAAACACACGAAGGCGACGTTAAAACTATGGAAAAATGGCTCAAGGACAACCTTGAATCACTCGGTGTCAAAACCAGCTCTCCTCCCGAAATTTCCTCGGTTGTCCTGGGACGCATCGATGGCGTCGAAGGTACCACCAAGACAGTGCTTGTTTACGGACACTACGACGTGCAGCCGGTAAGTTTCAAGTCAAGTGACGCATGAGATGAGCTCAGGATGTGCTCAACAGGCCGACGCAGGTGGCTGGGCACAACACAACGCCGACTCACCCAAACCATTTTCTCCCACACGCATTCAAATGGCTGGCGTAGACAAGGTGGTGGGTCGCGGGACGACGGACGATAAGGGACCCGTTACAGGGTGGCTTAATGTTCTCGAAGCACACAACAATCTTGGTTTGAAACTCCCTGTAAACCTTCGGTTTATGTTCGAAGGTACGGAAGAGGTCGGGGATGCTAGACTCGAACCTTGGATTGAGAAGGAGGCCCAAAATCCCGACGGTTTTTTTACTGGTGTTGATTGCGTGTGTATTGTGAGTGTGTCCGCCGAGTAGTTGATTCTCTGGTCTCGCGTGATTGTTGACGTTGGGTTATTTAAAACAGACTGACAACTACTGGTTTAACTGGCGTCACCCCTCACTCTCATACGGCCTCCGAGGTGCTGCCACTTTCAGCATCACAGTTACCGGGGCGAAAGACGACCTCCACTCTGGAATCTATGGACGGATGGTTCATGAGCCCATGATCGACTTGATCCAACTACTTGGGAAGCTCGTAGACACCAATGGCGTGATCAAGGTCCCAGGTGTGGAGTCACTGGTTCCCCCGCCGACACATGAAGAAAGGTGAGATCGTTTGCCTCGCTGTCAACTATTTATGACCGTTATGTAGGGAGAAGTACAAGAAACTTGGCTACACAGTCGACGATCTCGCGAAAGACACGGGTACCCGCGTACGTGCAGTACTTGCCGTCTTGCCTGTCTAACGTTGAATAGGTCGAGTTGTCTGAGGACCCTGTTGAACTGTTGATGGGACGGATGCGGTATCCCTCACTGTCCATCCACAATGTCGTTGGAGGACGAGTAGGGACAATCATTCCCCGAGAAGTCACTGCGACCTTCAGTCTTCGGTGCGTTTCAGGA
This sequence comes from Xanthoconium separans, assembly GCA_038088675.1. Classification (NCBI taxonomy): domain Eukaryota; kingdom Fungi; phylum Basidiomycota; class Agaricomycetes; order Boletales; family Boletaceae; genus Xanthoconium; species Xanthoconium separans. The sequence continues at coordinate 7,643 of JBBPJL010000194.1, read as the reverse complement.
TCGAATGCTGACTGTATCTGAACTGTGTCCAAAATAGCCTCGTTGAACCGCAGTCCCCTGAAGTCATCAAAAAGCTTGTCGAAGGCTACCTTTACCAGCAATTCCGGCAGTCCAAGTCGTTGAACAAGCTCAAGGTGAATTTCAACCGCGGAGCCCTTCCTTGGATTGGCGACAAGGATCACTGGAACTTCCAAGCTGCATACGAAGCAACCAAGGTTCGTGTCGTTCTGGGCGTGTTTTACCTCCAAGTGGATCTGAAATGCTATGCTTGCAGAGCGTCTATGGGATCGCGCCATACTATACGATCGAGGGAGGGTCTGTCCCGCTGGTGGCAACTCTGCAGGATTCAATTCCAGGCAAGCCAAATGTGTTGCTGTTACCTATGGGCAGATCGGACGACGGTGCTCAGTGAGCCTCACCAATAATTTATGCTCATGCCTGGGTGGCTGATATCTTTTGCTCTATAGTTCCTTGAGCGAGAAGGTGGACATGTTGAACTATATCGGTGGGGTAAGCCCGATTGTCAATTTCCAGAAATATCTGCTGAGAGCCACGTCCTTCTGTCTGCAGACGAAGCTATACGGAGCGTACCTGTACGAAGTAGCCAAACATTGAAACCGCTTCGTGCAAATGGCGAAGATGGTTGGTGTAGGATATAACACTGTGAGGAAAGTTAAGAGTGGATAAACGCGTCTCTATGCTTGTATCACGACGTCACGACTGGAATCAGGAGTATGTCTTTACTTTGTTGTAAGGGCGGTATCAGCATTGTGCAAAGTTCAAGTAGTTGGAAGTGATCAGTGGGATGAAATGCAGAATGAACAGTCAGTGTCACATCTGAATTAAACCGTGTTTCCGCCAGCTCGGCCAATTCTCCTCAAAGCTTGCTTGGTTTGTAGAACCCCTTCCTTCATCCCGATCTGTTCGCACTGCTTCAGGCTCTGCTCGTAGAATGAACGTGCGGTCACATGGTCATCGTCCATCTAGTATGTCTGTCAACGTGACTTCACCTGACAAGTATCAGAAATGCTCACCTCCCGCAGCATGCCAAGATTAAACAAGACAACGCCTAACACCTGGTCACAGACCTCTTTGTTCTGTTCACTGCTGGAGCTGAACCACCCTCTACGAAGCAGAGGTAATTGTTGCACGCGCTCGATGAGTCCATACGCTTGACGTGCCCACCCCTCTGCCTGGTGTCTGATTTCGGGTGAAGGCGGCCGTCGCATGATGATTTCCGAGAGGTTGTTCATGAGTTGTGCAGCTGCGAGGGTACATCAACGTCAGGTCAAGATCGGGAGGGCAAACGAGAACGTACCCTCACAGCGATCTTCCACGGGCACGTTCTCCGCGTTTGGTGGGAGGAGTAGTGATATTGCCTGTAAATACAGTGGCATGGCATACCTTTTGATGAGCTCGTATGCGGGTGTTTATGGTACTGGATAAACGTGGCGAGCACTCACTCGATATTTCCCTTGCGTGCGTACACGGCCCCGAGCGCGGCGAGTGGTGCGCCGAGATCGACTCTGGATATCCAAGACGGCAACTCGAGCTCCGCAAGCACGACTGACGTAGAACTGCTGTCAGAGCGGGGTGCTGTACCACCCGTCGAGTTCCCATGTGTCGTCTGGACGCCCGCGAGCCGTAGAACCTCCTCGACCGCCCATGACAGCCACCTTTCCTCTTCCTCTGCATCCTCGTTTGAACACAGCTCTGCGAGCTTGCACGCTACTGCAACCCTGCGAAGACGCTCCTGGTTTGCGAGCGTGTACGATGGCCAGTCGTTTTTGCTAGTATTTTCCGAGGCATCAGACGATGCGGGGGAAATGTCCCCTTTCTCCCACACGCTTTGCAGGACTTGTTTTGCTCGTCGTTGGGGGGCAACTTCTGCCAAAACAGCGGCAATGCCAGACAACTTGAGATACGGGTCGGAGCCGAGTACCGACATTGGGAGGGTCAAGGCAGTTTGGTACGCGCTGTGTGCACGCATAAGCCAAGGAGACGATCATGAAATGGAAGACGACACGTACCGAGCAAGGAATCGCTCGCTCAGAGCATGGTCGCCCTGGTTCTTGGCTCTGATTCCAGCCCGTAAGTCTTTACGAAGCTCCTTTGGCCAGAGTGTAAACGACGTGTAAATCTCGTAGCTGTGTTTTTCGTAGAGGACGTTTTTGCGTGCGGAAGGTCATCGAGGTTTGAATTGAACGAAAAGTCAGTGCAGGATCCTTTGTGCGCGAAATGCGACGCACAGACCGAGTGCGGTAGCACCAGCACCGAGCGCAAGCAAGGTGGTGAAAAGGGTAGATACACGGACGCTGCTTCCTCGACGCAACCAGATGTTGGTGGACTGAGACCTTGCTTGGACGAAGCTGAGAGCTGCTCGTCGAGATGTATGATGAGCGACTCTGAGGAGTGCGAGTCCGTTGCGCGTCATAACAAGGTTAAGAGAAAAAACATGATATTATTCCGTATCTTCAATATCATCGTCTTCCAACCATCCTTTCCCTTCTTCACCTCGCATTTTGCCAGCAAGTCTCACATCCTGACCTTCGTCTCCCCCTCCGCACCTCTCGACTTCCCCGTCCTCGTTCTCGCCCAAAAGATCACCCCCGACAGCCCCGAGACTCCATGGCAAGTACGAGAACAACCGATGTGTCCGTGGGGGCTGTGGGTGATGCCCACTTGGTAGTTCACATCGGTCCGAAGCATTCAGCCAACCCCCGAGCTCCGTCGCAACGTTGGCGTGGGTCCACTTGCCTACAGAGACCGACAACGACGCCTCTTGGCACGTTTTGCCACCGACAGTACTGTCTTTTACGAGCCATCCGAGTACATCCCCGACCGCGTCTGACGCCTCCAACTCCCGGTTACGGACGTCAAACCATGTCGGCTTACAAACTTTTTGTCCACTCCGCGGTACCGGTGTTGGAAGCGAGTGGAGAGTAGACAACGTCATGGTAGGGAATGCATACGGTGAATCAGCGGACTGGGCCTGAACAGCCAGCTAGTCAGCATACGCAACGAGACAATTCGAAAAGGTCAAGAGCTCACTCCGCCCACCCAGTCAACCCAACTCAGTCCTTCACAGATACCGTCACACTGTTCGATGGCCGTGCAAAACTGCGTATAGTTTTGATGAGTGTAGAGTCCAAGCAGAGATGAGTCAATGGGCGATTCCGCTGCCAGCGTCTGCGGAGCGAGAAAAGATAAATTAGTCGAGCCGATTGCCCGAGATAAAACTTGCCTCTATGCACACGCGACTCGCCCTCCGATTGTGATGCGAAAGCCACACCGGCAAAGTTGGTGGATCAATTAGTTGCGTATCCAGCTCGCGTTCTTTCGCAGCATCCTTGACTGATAGATGGGACGCAGGGGGGTCAGATTTACCTGGAAAAATATCAGTGACAGTGGGATAAGCTGAAAACATCACTCTGACGTTTGTTGTATAAGATTTTGCCCATTAGATGAAACAATGCCAGACTTTGCTCGCGTCTGGTAACAGCTTCCAAAACTGCACGGACATTCGTGTCCCTCTTCTTTCCACCTACGTTCTTGCGAACCACTTTGCCCTTCGATCTCGTTGACGAGGCAGTAAGGTCTACTAGACACGCAAACTGAAGGGCCATGATCGCGCTTCGGATATCTCCGTTGGATGATCCTACAATAATATCAATGACTTCACGCGGGGGTTGTTTGCCCGCTCTGTCGTGTGCGTCCAGAGATCCAAAATGCGAAGCAAAGAGAGACTGCAAAGCTTTCGTCATCAACGTAGACGCTATTGGATTGAACCTGGATAACGACATTAGAACAAGACTGCCCAGCGGAACGGTAGCCACACATACCCAATCCGAGTCACATAAGGACTCGTCAGTAACTCTGATCCTAAAACATTTCGGATGTCTAGGACTTCTTTCTTGTCCCATCTCCGCTTACTACCGCCACCCCACGTGTCATCATCGGGCTGCTCAGCACGAAGACCAGAGTCCGACACTATGATGACGATCGGTGGTCCCGGGGGTTCGGACAAATTGGTAGAAGGGATGCATAGCGATCTCAGGGCAGCTTGGAACCGGATTTGAGTGGGCTGGTGAAGAAGGTTGGGGAGGTCTTCCAAGAGAATGAGTTGACGTTTGGGACGTTGAGCGGGTGACTGGGTCTGTGGATGTTTCTGCGTAGTGCTGTGATGGCCGAATATACTACTGCACGTCATGGCTCGTGTCAGAAACGCCTGGAATTTATCAAATAATGTCTCCGTGTCGAAACCCAATCCTGCAAAGGGTGCCGACACATGATCTCTCTGATCAACTTTACGCAAGTCAACTTACCATCTAGACCAGGTTCTTCGTCTGCAAATGCAGACGGTCCACGTTCACTCATACTATTCCGCCACTCTAGAATCTCGAAGTTGAGCTCCCTGGATAGAACGCGCAATGTAGCCGTCTTCGCGGTCCCAGCTGGACCAGTAAGGGCGAGTATGCGCTGTAGATTGTCATAAACACGAAGAAAAGCTGGATAAGTTCAGCAGAGGTAGGAATTCAAGGCAAACACGTACACGGTACTTCCGTAGTTTGGCTGACGGACCGCCCTCGAACGCTTCAAGAAGCCACCGACGCACGTCTTCTACTTTCCGTTTGTGAACCGCCAAGTCCGCCTTTAAATGGTTGAGTTTTAGCACGACCGTGGAGAGCAAACGCGACAGTGTGCGCGCCTTACCTCGGATGTAGGTTCGTACTTGTCCACCCACAAAGTGTCATCCTCGTCGTCCATCGACGTCCTCGTTTCCTTCTTCTTCCCTTTGACATCCATTGACGGTCGCTGACTTTGACAGATCGACTTTTCTGACTGCGACGAGCTAGCCAGCCTGTGTGAACTTGACGAGACGATGGCATCTTCCTTGGTTAAATCGAATACAGGAGGATTTGAGAGCTGGGATGAATGAACAAGGGCGACGAGCAAAGGAATCATCGACGACGTACGGTGAAACTAGCACGATGCTTTTTCGTCGGCGGTTCCAGGGCATCGTTGCTGTCACGATGTGCGAGCTTGAGAGTTTTGAGAGGTTTTCTTTGGTTCTTGTCGGACGTAGACTTTGAAGTTGGCTTGCGTGACATGACAAGGGTCAACTTGGACTCCGACTCTAACTAGTCTACCTGCCTTGGATCACTGGGCCACTCGTTGGAAATACTAACAGACCCTGTCAATGATATTTCCGACGTGCCACCTGGTGCAGTGCGGGTCGGTGTACCTGCCAGAAAGCCGGTGGAATCGCGATCCCAGCTCGGGGAGGTACAGAAAGACAAGGGCCTTCTAAATCGCTCCTTGGCGAATTCATCACCCAGATTCACGAGCGCCTTGACTCCATTAAGATATTCAAGCTTTGATCTCAACTGATGGATGTAGTGTCTCCCAGTCTATAATGATTGTATGTACAATTAAGTCGAAGTCCATAGTGCGTAAAAGAAGACATGTCCGTACTAAACAGAAATATATGTCTACTATGGTAGCGAGTGTGATGTTCCGAGTCCGAGTCCGAGTCCATACGTCAGGGAGCATAAATTATTAAGCGAACAAGTGTGGTGCATGCATCCGAGAAGCCTGAGCATCGTCCGCGGCGATCTCAAACCGACGCGAGTAATGAAAGCGAGACAGCTACACCGATTGGAGTGGGATTTTAACAGTCTTGGATCGCAGCTTGACGAGCCGAGTTGCCTTGACCTGCTTGCCAGCCGTCTTGAAATACCTCTCCGTCTCAAACGACCAGTGCAGACTGCCCACAATCCAATCCGCAAGTCCATCGACATACACACGAACGGCGGCGTCTATAGTGGGTCCCCAAGTTGGCAAATCTGCTCTGTCCCGTACGAACCGATCAATTGCGCCCTTGCAGTATTCGCCAACGACATCGACAGCATCCTGGAGGTCGAGTCCTTGTTCCTGCATGATGACATTAATCATGTTATGCGTATGCCCTTTGGATTGTTCGACGTCGTACGAAAAAATGTCCTAAATGATTATTGGCGGGAATGACATCGAGTCACCATTGGAATCGGATCGTATATAGTCGACTTACATTGGACCATGTGACGAGGTCATTCGCAGCTTCACCCAGGCTACAGATGATAGGATGATCCATAACTTCGTCCGGGATATCGAGGTGATGTGCGTATTCAATGAGTGCCCAGCTAGGTTTGCAGCCGCTTGTGTCGCGCCGGAGGGCTATGTATGACTCGAGATCAGGGATGGTATTGTTCTCACGATCGAGGGCCTGTCGTTGGACCGCTTGAAAAAAAAGTTCCATCGTCTCTTTGAATCGCCGACAAGTACCAGGGGATGCCGTCTGCACCATCCGCTTGCAAAAACTGGAATAGGTGCGCGGAAGGGTAAGAACAAAAATGGCGGAGAGAAAGTACGAACTCCTTTGTCATCCGATTCAGACGCCCGGAACAACGATATGTGTGCGGGTGATGAATGGAGTTCATCACAACTTTGGCGATGTTGTCTATACCGCGATCGTCCATGTCGTCGGAAAGATTATCAAGATGGAAAAGCCAGTTGAGAAAATCGCTACAGACGCGGAGCTGGGGGTAGCCGGCATTGGTGTAACACATCGCGGCGAGCTTCCCAGCCTTGAGACCATGAAAGGCGCGACGAGAAGTCTCATCCAGATCAGGATCACCATTGAACAACCATCGTTTTGACTCGACGGAGACCAGTTTGTGATTTCTGTCCGTGTGGAGGTCGAACGTGCAATGCGAAATGAGATCGGGGAGTAGAATGACTGTAGGTGCCGGTCGGGAGGTGGAAGACAAGGATGACATAGTGTAACGACAGACTAAATCCTGAAGGAGCGACGGTGTAGAGGGGAAAGGAAATGACTGAAGGAGACGATATACCATGTCCAATATCGACGAGGCTTATAATTGCGAGCCAGAATAGTCGGATTTAAAATAGGACTGCAGGGAATCAAAATATTGGTGAGGACTAGTTAGCTTTAAAAGATAATAAATTGTATCGCCATTCCGTCACATCGAGCGCTGACTGTTTCAAACATGCCTAGTATGACGTAGTCAGAGGCCGCCCAAAGATTGATCGAGTGGCATTTAAACCTCGTTTCCTCGGGATGGGTTCTAATTCTCATTCATTGTCGAGATGCAAACGCAGCTCACCGGGTGACGGCACTCGAGCAAGACCGCGAGAAGGTAACGGCTGTGGTGCCGCCGCATGTCTCGTAAAGACAGGCGAAAAAAATCCGATGCATGATTCAAGCCTGTGTCAGCGCCGGAACCCACTCCTGCGATGATAAGGGGACAAAGAAGAAACCAGGACCAATCGCGAGGCACCAGGCAGCGCCACGAAATGATCAAAGCGAAGGTCGGCTCAACTGCGTGTCATAGTACCACGAGCATCCTTGTGCAGTACCTTGGTGAGCGTTCTAATGCGGCCCAAGGGGTATGCAAAATTTACCGACGAGAAGAGGCACGCACCTAACTTTGCCAAACGTCCCTGGAGTTGGCTCCGTCTGATGGTCGCATTCATCACTTGAAGGACGAGTTATAGCCCAATCCAATCGAAACATTGTCCCAACTTGAAGTGTCATCGTAATAGTTGTACCACACGTGGGAACTTTGTCGTCCAATTTGTTT